>JAOUZG010053459.1:8370976-8384242 GCA_026289955.1 Argiope argentata | reverse complement strand
ACAAAACAAGAGACGCTGCTTAAGCTTAAATCGCTAACTACCTCAGCAATCTTGTCCATGGTAAGTGCTATTAGAAACTACAACTGAATTATTAATAATTATATGATAAATTGCTCATTTCATAAAAGTATAATTTATTAACAGTTAATTGTGTGGGGAATTACTAATTTTATAAAAATAATTTTATTGTCTCTCATTAGTAAATAATCTTTATGTCCTTACTAGATTCGCATGTGTAATATAATAAATATTAAGTTATAATAAATTCTTATTTGGTCTTTGTACTAGCCCCTCTCTTTTGTTCGTATTAGCTTTGCCTTTAAGAGTTATTTTACAGGATTGAAAGGTTTTCAAACTTGATACACTTCATTTTTAAGTAATAGATTTCATCAACCTAGATCTTAAATAAACGGTGTAATAATCATTTGTTCTGTCCACTATTAAAAATAAACTAATCATTTGTAAATACTTATATTCAAATCGTCAGAAAATTTAATATCCAATTCCATTAATGAACTCTTCATTATTCAATACAATTCACCTTTGTTGACTAGCTTGTTAAATGGGAAAATAAATTTTAATTTATCGTTAATTAAACATTTTATGTATAATTTAACATTCATGTTTTCCTAATTAAAGTAACTAAAGCAAACCCTACCAAAGTACCCCAGAAAAGTAATTTTAGATTGTGATAAACAACTAATTCCTGCTTTTTAATATCCTTACACATATCATGTTTATTGAAGGCATGAGAGTACCATATGGTTACATAATAGCACTAGAATACAGCAGAGTTTATATCCGACATGTTAGTAGAATATAAAAAAAAAGGAGAAGACATAAAAATTAATAAGCGTGATGTTTGGTGATATTTCTTTTTACTTAAAAAATAAATTGTAAGAATAAAGAATTAGAAAAAAATATAAGTTTCAACGGACTGTAATATAGAGAAGGCTTCATTAATAAGATCGTCCCCAGTGTCTTGGGAGAATTCCGAACATTTCGCAAATTGAGATAATGTTTCTAATTTGCTCTTAATTTATATTATACAAATATACAATATAATTCCTTGTAATTTGCTCTTATATTATACAAATATACAATATAATTCCTTATAATTTGCTCTTATATTATACCAATATAAAATATAATTCCTTATAATTTGCTCTTATATTATACAAATATACAATATAATTCCTTTTAATTTGCTCTTATAATATACAAATATACAATATAATTCCTTATAATTTGCTCTTAATTTATTTTTTATACAAATATATATTAATATAAGTCTTGTAATATTTTTTAAAAAATAAATAGTCATATTACAAGTATTTAATTAAAAAGATATATGATGATTGATCTTCTTTGTTTTTATAAAGTATAAATTAATGCTGATCCTATGAGAAAAATAAAAAAAAATTACATCTTTGGATATGTAAAGTATTATAAATAAGAAAGGACTAATCTATAATATGAGGTTATTATTATCGATGAAAATTTAAAGAAAAAATAATCAATAAATACTCCATATCTAATGCAATAAAAATATATACAGGTGTTCCCAACAAGACAGGCCAAATTCGTTGTTTATTATAAATAAAAAATGCCGGAGAAGTGAGCTTTATGACCCATAGTTTTTGAGGGGGGGGAGGAAACACGAAAGAAAATTTATAACGTCATATCCGGTTAACGAAAAAAAATTATTAGGAGCATGAACATCAATCCTTGCAAAATTTTATATAGGAAGATGCTCGAAATGTCCCCCGCGCATATGAAGGTATCCATGCGAGCGTCGTATAATGGTTGACTGTACACGTTCTTACAAAGTAGTATCCACAAAAGTAAATGCGCGATGGAGACGAATGGCCTGATTCCATTTCTGAATTAACTAGGTCCCCATAAACTAATTCCTTTGCATGGTCCCATAGGAAGGAATCTAAAGGGGCAAGATCTGGAGATCACGATGGCCATGAAACAGGACCCTGATATCCAAGCAAACGGCCGAATGAAGTTCTTTTTTCATAAACTGGATATGGCGTCATGCATTTTGTTTCGCATTTTTCTGGGAAAAAATGGGTCATAGAGGTAATCTTTAGGCAATTTTTATGTATTTTAAACAATGCATCTGGGTGTGCATAGTTTATCAGGTCTTGCACACACAATATAAATATAATATGAGTGCAGATGAAGTATTCTTTATACTTCTCTAAAGATAAAAACTTGGGTTTATAGCAAATAAGGCAAAACAATAAAGATTAAAATTAAAACTGCTATGCATATTTCAATGCATTATTTCTTAATTTTGATATATTTCTTAAAATATTTTCAACTATCTTTTATAATAATAGAATTATTGTTCATTTACTATCATCAAAACATGCTTGCATTTGATGAAGAGCATTCCAATGATATTAAATATATTTTTAGAAACGTTGTCCTTGCTATAATATTAAGAAAAAAGATTAAAATGAAATCTGCTATGCCTATTTCAATGTATCATGTCAGAACATCATTTCTTCAACGGCCAAACACCACGTGCTTGTGCGAGTTTAAATATATTTTTTATTCATTTTAATCGTTTCATCGAATGAGTCACTTTAGTATCGCAAACGGTCCAAAAAAAACTTTGTCTCGCATTGATTGTTTAAAAAAAATATCGCATTTCCTGTTTATTTTATTTCATATAATCGCGTGCTCAAAATGACATTTTTATAGACTTTATTTGCTGATTCCATTAATTTAATTTTTTTAATCAGAGATTTTGTAAATACGATGTCAACGCGTTATTAAAAGTTTAATTTTTGAGATGCTCGTGCAGATAATAAAATTTCAATTTTTCGCCTACGGATTTTTGTTGACCCCAAAAATCTCATCACAAAAGCAACATCGTGTTCTGACATGATAATATGCAACATTTCTGCCAAATTCAATTGCTATTCTCTAAAGTGCATTTCTTGTTAAATTTAATTTATATTCAGAAAATAATCAAAGCAAACTTACACACAGAATTGCAGAATTTTCTAACAAAATTCATCGAAAACTTTTCTTTACGAATTAGTGAATCAGCCACATATGCAACCATCAAACCAACTACAGTTTGTAAAACATGAGGAAAAGATGAGAAGAAACCATTCTGAGGGGGAAAAAATTTCGTTAAAAATTTCAGTATAAATTATTTGCTTGTTTACAGTTTCAATAATATGAAAACTAAATTATTAGTAAATTTGTGTCAATATTATTTTACATACAATAATATTTAAAAAAATGAATAAATAATTGGAATTTATGAATAATTGAATGAATAATTAAAATTATTTTCAATTTCAACTGTTAGTTCACATTCTACCTATATATATATAGTGTTCAAATTTATATATCTTGTTCAAATTTTCAATTGTTAATCAATCATTTCAATATTTTTAATTCATCCGCTCAAATTCAAATATTTTTTAAAAAACTTGTAGTGGATGACACTTGATGTTAATACAGTTTTTGGGGAAAATTAATTCACCAATTTGGTTTTTTTTTATTTTCCTCAAAAAATCCCCCTCCGAAATTCCCCCTCTAAAAATCTTCATTTCCCACCACCAAATGAGTTAGACTTCAGTTCGTTTTTTTATCAAGCTAATGAAGACAGGCTTGGCATGTTTTTGACCGATTACTTCAAATGATTCTTTTTTATTTCTTATAGTTTGATGCATTTAAAATCAAACATTGAGAATGAATCGTTTTTTTATATAAATTTTATGTCCTTTTGAATTAAAATAAAACAGAATAGAGGAAATTAAAAATGTTTAATCTGTAATGCGTTAGCCCAACTGACGAACCGGCGACAACAGTGTTTGTAGCCGAGTAATATAACCATAATACAAAAGTATACTTGTGTATCGTAGATGGTATCTAGCTTATGAAGCCTAGCTCCACAGGTCTGTGCGGGACGATAGGAATTTGATACGATAAAGAGAATAATAATGTTATCTAGATCACATTACGTAAGATCCACAGAATTACTATAAGCTTATCGATTAGTGTGATTATTATTCTGATAAAAAATATCGTAATCGATATTTTGACTTGGTATAAAGCTAAAATGAACAGAATGAAGGTATTTGCCAGATTTTGCCTGTAATTTATAACAAATAATACATTTCCTTGCATTAATTATAGTTTTCATATTCCATAATATTTATTACAAACTAAATGAGCAGCCACGAGTTAAATAAAATAATTTATAAAATCAGAATGAAAAAAAAACACATACCTCAGTCATCGGAAAATGTAAAATGGTGCTGAAAAATGACGGCAAATCCGTCATCATGGTATAAAATGACCAATTTTGGCAGGTTATGGTGATGACGGCAGCCCAGAACGGCACTGACGTCAATATTTTTCTCCATGGAATAGGGGGGACCTGACAAGAAAATTCTTTTCATTGCAAAAAAAAAAAATTATAAATGTGCTCACTTTTAAATCTAGACAGATTTTGAGAAATCAGAAATAGTTAATAACACAGAAATTAGCATTCTTTTTTCAATCTAATTGTACGATAAGAAAAATTAATTTTTATCATTTTATGATTTTCTTGTACTGTACTTTGCTATTTACAAACTCGATGCTTTTTTATTTCTTTATTAATGCTTTGATTTTTTATACTTTTATATATTAATCAAGATATTACATAGAAGACAGTAAACATTAATAATGTTATGAATTTTATGTAAATCTTGTAAATAATGTTAATGTTTATAAATTTTTATATAAATATTGCATATGTTTATAAATTTTTACTTAAATCTTGTAAATATTGCAAATGTTTATAAATTTTTATGTAAATCTTGTAAATATTGCAAATGTTTATAAATTTGTATGTAAATCTTGTAAATGTTTATAAATTTTATGTAAATATTTTAAATATTTGTAAATAGTTAAATTGTATGAAATTAATTGTGATGGAATAATGCGTCGGCGAGAAAAGACCGTTCTAATTGGATTTACATTAGAAGATCGCCATATTTGATTAATTTGGCGATGTAGAAAGTGTTGGTGAAGTAATGTGGTCGGTTTTGTTAACGGTTTTTACTACACTTTAAATACGTAGAAGAAGAAAATATGTAGTTGAGAAATAAACGATGGTTATTAGAAAATGTTGAAGAAAGTTTCAGTTATCTGGGAAATGCTTGCCGTTTTTGCGGTAGCCCCACCCACTTTAGTGGGACACTATTTAAGGCGCGGCTTAAAGTTTCTCACGTTAACGTGCTTTATACAGCTTCGATGTTAACCGAAATTACCGGATTAAACAGAGTTAATTCCCTGTGAATTTGTAACTTGTATGGTGTATATTTAATACACATTTTCCTAGACAATAAATTCTGCATCTAGTGTCAGAATTTTCGTAAAAAGATTAAGAATGGTTACTATCACAATTAAGATAATTTATTTTTAACTTATATTTTATAATACAGCAAATCTAGAATAAGGGATGACCATTTCATTTTGTTGATTACAACTGATTCATTGAGAAAGACATTTGGGAATTGGTAGAATTATTAAGATATCATTAAGATTCAAAATTTTAATTTTGACGGCATTTATTTTCTATTTCTCTCATCTCTCCGAAATTCTCAAAAGGTCAGCTCAAAAGCATTTCAAAAAATCAGCTTTTAAGAATGCGATGCCATCCCATTTACAAAAACTCTGATTTTTTTTAAAAAAAAATACGTTAATAACTACAGCAAATAAAACCTAGAAAAAATTTCATTTTGAGAGCGTGGTTATATGAAATGAAATAAATTGGAAATGTGATACTTTTTAAACAATTAATGCGAGACTAAGTTTTTTATGATCGTTTGCCATACTAAAGTGACTCATTCGATGAAACAATTAAAATGAATAAAAAATATAATTCAACTCGCACGAGCACGTGGTGCTTGGCCGTTCAAGAAATTATGTTCCGACATGATACATTAAAATATGCATAGAAGATTTCATTCTTTCCTTTTTTTTCATAAATGTGTATCTTAATTTTATTTTGTAAAACTATCTTTTTTTAATATGTATTTTAGAATTTATTGTATAGCTCTATTTTAAATTTTTTTAAATGATCCTATTACTTTTTTTTGTAAAAGTGTATCTTAAAATATTTTTTTTTTCACTTACTTCCTTGCGAAGATCCATCTTCTGGTTTGCTGTGATGTAGTCGATTTCTTTCTCCGAGATCAGCGGATGAGTCAAGGGTGAATCTGTTACCACGAAGCACCACAAGATAAACCACACAACCCCGATTAAACCTGGGCAGATTTTAGACAAATTAGAAAAGCTGATTTTTGTATTTATTTTTGAACATTTGGTCCTTTGAAGAGATCACAAAATATCTCCTACATAAAATTATAGTCATAAGTTCTAGTCATTGAACATAAGGTTCTAGTCATTGATGTGGCTTGTCTAAAGCAGAATGAAACTCAATGTGTGCGTATTGGCACTCTACAGGTCAGACCGTATAACGTACAGCAACACAATTTGTTGCATGTATCCATCTTTCGGATTATTTTGAAGTACTTTTGAATTAAAATAAAAAAGAATAAAGGAAATTAAAAATATCTAGGCTGCATAAAGTAATCTCATTTGGCGTAGAAAATTCATGCATTTGCGTTGCCTCAATTGGTATTGAAAATTCACGCATACGCAATGTGTTCTGATTGTTGTTAACTACATTTACAACGGATACGGACTTAAGTTTGATTAATTGGTTTTGGGTTTTTAGGTTGATCGTGTGTTTTTGTAATTAAATTGCCTTTATGTTTGATATTTTTCGTATATACTAATATTTTCAAGTACATAATTTTTTAAGCATTTTTTACATTCTAACGAGGTTAAACTTAACATATTTTGGATCGACTATTTCAAACAACTCTGAATATTTTCTTAATGTTTGAGCATTTAAAATTAAACATTGTTAACTAATCGATCTGTTTATGATGATACTGAGGAAATTTTGTAGAAAAATTCTAGAGTTATGACATAAGTTAAGAAAGATATTCTTTAATGCTCATAAAGTCTAAATGTTCAGCGACTATGTTTTCAATACTCATATTAAGAAAAGTGCTTTGTTTTATCAAAAATATTCTTACATTAATTGCAGTTGAAACATTTCACTTTAATGTAAAGCATTAATTCTGCGGGAGCTAACAGAAAATTATAAAGGTACATATTACGTGATGGGTGAAAGTGCTTATAATACACTCTAGAACAAAAGAATCGACGCACCAAAAAGGAGTAGTCCGATGGAAACGAAAATTGGTGGATAGGAAGACAAAGTACAGAATAGTAAATGATTGAAATCGTAGATATTGAATAATTTATTTTAGAGTTACAGTAATAAGTTCAGTAATGTGTTGACCAGCCTCTAGTCTAGATACAAGCTGCCACACGGCGTGACATAGACGGATAAAGCTTCCGGATGGCCTCCTGCGCTATTTCCTGCCAAATTCGCCCCAATTGTCGAAGGATGTCATCAACATTTCGTGGCAGATGAAATCGTCTTCTCATCATATCCCAGACATGCTCAATGGGAGAGATATCTGTCAGGCCAAGGAAGTATTTGACAAGCTTGCAGACAGTTCTTAGCAACACGAACCATATGTGTTGTGGCATTGTCCTACTGAAAAACCAGCCGAGAATAACTGCAAAATGAACGGTAGCAAAACAGTCTTAGGATGTCGTCGACGTACCGCTGTGCAGTAATTGTACCGCTAATAGCAACCAAAGGGATGCATCTATCTACGGAAATGGCACCCCTGACCATAATGCCTTGTTGAGGTCCGGTGTGGTATGCAATAGTGAAAGCACGATCCCCTCCTCTGCCGTGCCTCCAAACACGTTTTCGATGATCGTCAGGACACAGTTGGAAGCAGGACTCGTTGCTAAAGACTATAGTCCCCATCGGCTAGTCAATGTGCAGTTGTGAGTGGTAGATGGTGTAACGGTCGGCGCGAGCGTAGATTTCGCTGTCTCAACTGTCTGTGAATGGTCATGGTGGGCATTGGTGTTTGGGTTGAACGTTTGATGGTCGATAGAGATGAAGAAGGCGCTGTGACAGCTGATCGGGCAATCACTCTGTCCTCACCATCTGCTGTAGCCCTAGGTCGACCGCTATCATCCTAAAGTTGAACTCTGCCATTTTCCACCCATCCTTGCCAGCATCTTCGAATCGCAGCATCGCTTTGACTCAAATGACGAGCGATTCACCGATTTACCCAACCGGCCTCTTTCAATCCAATGATACGACCTCTGTCAAACTCTGACAGTTACTCGTAAGGAGCACGAACCCTGAGGCGAGGCATTTTTTATGTTTGTTGAAAAGTAATCTGAATCGCAATCAAACCGAAAGTTTTAACAACCGTTACTCCTTATATACATCTGCTGGATACACAGTTCCGATGCCCTGGAGACCGAACTATTCATTCATTGGACACCAAAATTGAATCATTAGCATATTCGGTTCAAACACTCATGCATACAAAAGTTCAAAGCAATCGGATGATTGCTTCTTGGTGCGTCTATTTTTTTGTTTTTGTTATAGAGTATATTATAAGTGACTATCGAAATATGATTTAAAATATTTTCATGCTGGAATTAAAATAGGAGTTACATAAAATATTTAATTATTAAAATTTTAACGAGCATTAAGAGTAATGAACCGGTTAGTTACCAAAAGTGGCTAGCAAAAGAATAAAATAAAATAACAAATTAATCCATTTTTTAAAAATTTCAATAATTTTCTTTTAAGATTTATTTTTTGTCTCCTTCCTCACCTGTAACGTAAAAAGCGGCAGGCCATCCACCAAGAAAGTCAGATTCGCAGAGATATCCAGTCAGGGACATTGCGACCAAGCTGCCTACATTGACACCTGCGTGCACTAAGGTATTGATCATGCCTTTTTCTGAATCAGGTGCCCATTGCCCAACCATGTAATTCATAGCTGGAAAGGTTACTCCCTGTAAAAATTCACTCACATTAGATAAATCAAAAATAATACATCGAACTGTTTAGTCATAGATTTTTATGGCATTAATTTTTCAGTTTGCGTATTTTTAATATGCGTTATTTTTTCATTTTAAAATACAGGTTATTGCAGCATTTAATTAATTAAAAAAAATTAATTCGAATTCATTGTTAGTTAAATCTTTATCAGACTCTCAGAATTTATTCAAATTCTACTATTAGTATATCTACCCTTTATATATCTTGTTTACATTTTCAATCATTAATAAAATACTTTTTATTCATTCCCTATAGTTCAAATACATTTTTTAATCTTTTAGTGGATGACACTTGATGTTAATACTGTTTCTCCAAATATTAATTCATTAAAAATAAAATTAAGGACATTTATAATATTTTATATGCGAACAGTTCGGTTTCAACCCACCAGATGACGTCACGAAAGTGATGGTCAATTATTTTTCAATTCCAACAATTAGTTCACTCTCTTCCTATATTTATATATAAATCTTGTTCAAATTTTCAATCGTTAATAAAATGCTTTTTATTCATCTCCTCGAGATCAAACACATTTTTTAAACTTTTAGTGGATGACACTTGAAGTTAATAGAGTTTTTTCAAATATTAATTCATTAAAAATAAAATTAAGGAAGTTTATAATATTTCATATGGCAACAGTTCAGTTTCGAGCCACTATATGACTCCTCGATAGTGATGCTCAATTTAATTCCAACAATTAGTTCCTTCTCTCCCTATATTTATATAGGGAGAGAGTGCACTAATTGAATGAGTGAATTCCTACAAGGAACCTTGTTCAAATTTTCAATCGTTAATAAGAAGCTTTCTATTCATCTACGAAGTACATGAATACATTTTTTTTAAACTTGTAGTTGATGACGATGTTAATACAGTTTATTCCAATATCAATTCATTAATTAAATTTAATTAATTTTAATACATTAAATAGAGTGTTAGCAATTTGTAATGAAAGTTGAAATCAACAAGCAGTAACTCAATTAGCAAAATGCAAGGATTTCAATATTTTTGTCGTGAAGGTGAAAATGCGAGTTCAATTCTTGAGAAAATCAATAATTTTTTTTGATAAATTATTTATATTCATTAGAATAAAATTTAGAATTAGAATAAAATAGAATTATTTAGTTAAATGTAACTAAAATAATGTTTTCTTTGTTGGCCTAAGTAGGAATGAACTTTGAAATTTTTTTGTATTACTTGTTTTTAATATAATGTTAAGAAATCATCTGTAATATGAATTCATTTTGGGTATTTCGAAAGATAATCAAATAAAAAGAAATTTTAAAAATTAGGATAATAATGATTGCTTGTAGTGGTGAGTTAAAATTAATACTGAAATTAGATGATAAACTAATAGTTGGAAGGTGAGAAGTTTTAATCAAAGGATCAATAAATCTAAGTATTAGAAAATCCAAATTAGATGAGTAAAACAAATAGTCATCTAGATAATTATCTAGTATTTATGTAAAAAATACATATTTTGTATTGTTTTTTTTTGTGTGTGTGATTCAGGATCGTCTAGATGTATATACGCTGCGAATACTATCTTAAAATACAAGGAAAATCCCAGAGATCATGAAGTGTTTCAGAGAAAGGTCTCTGCACTATAATATCTTAAGCATATATGCAAGAGTAATCCCTATTTCGAATTAGACAAAGATTTGAGAAAAAATATTAATGTTAATTCTGTTAATAGCTTATTCAAATTTGAGTTTAAAGTCAGATTATAACACATTGAAGTATTAAATATTGAAACACATTGAAAAAAATCTGAATTAGATAGAAGTATGATTAAATCGAATGTTAAACTTTAGAACGGAATTTCATAAAAAGACTAGAATCGGCATACAGAAGTTCTGCTATCAACTTCTCTATTATTCCGTCAAATTAGTAATTAATTGGGTAATATTCAAGTGATATTGTTTTTTGAAAATAATTCGAAATTTCCATTTGTATGTGAAATATGGACGGAAAAATTTATTAAGAAATAACAATTCATTAGAGTTTAAAAAAAATAATTAATAGTACTTTTTCAACAAAGAAATAAAAACTTAATAAAAATAAACAATTCAATAATAATTTAAATATTTAAATTAAATTATCAAAAATGTAATTGCTTATAATATACCTTAAGTTTGCATTAAATGTTTATCGAATTAAATTCCGTTAAATGATTTGCAAAATAATTTTTCAGTGGTCGTTAAGATATAAAGTACGATACAATATTAGATTTAAACTGCACTCTTAATATTAGCATTGAGAGACAAATTAATTTCCTGAAAGTCCCGCAAACAATAAATCCTGCTGATATTGCTTCGTTTAGTGGTGGAGATGTAGTCAGCAATACATAATAAGAATATCCTACACCGTTAAAGTTTACTTCCATCGCCTTGCCTAGTGTTGTGTTTTTACTTCTATGCTATAAGAGTCTTAGATAATGCTGTATTGTATATGTGGTGGGAACCACATAAGCCAAATAACATCAATTGGACATTTTTATCTAATGGTTATGTTACTTGGCTACAACACTAACATTGCAAGTTCGATCCTAAGGCAATCCGTATCTACCGCAATGATTACCAACGATCATGAATAAGCAAGCTTAACAGCTGTTGTGTCGTCCTCTATCGGCAGCAAAAGTCGGCAGACGCATTAAATACAGCAACCAACATCACCACCAATAATTCACACACACGCTCACCATACGCTGGGCACAAATGTATTTTTTGTCTCACCACTGACTCATTGGTTGAGGGATATGTGGTGAAAACCTCATAAATCAGATAACATCTATCAGACACATGTTTCTTTTGTCTAATGGTTATGTTACTCAGCAGCAAACATTAACGTTGAGAGTTCGATCTTAGAGCATTTGCCGCATATACTACAAAATAATGTAGTCGATTAATCCATAACAATTAAATTACTCACCTGTGCAAATCCTTCAATGGCTCTTATTCCTATGAGGAATCCGACTCCTTGGCGAGCTGCCCAGGGAGTTAGTATAGTAAGGAAAGAGGTGATGAGAGTGCTTAAGCCGAAAACCCATTTGGCGCTGTACAGTTCTGCCAATCTTCCACCAGGGATTTGCGAAATAACGTAGCCGTAGTAAAAGGCACCGAGAACGACGCCTTGCATTTGTGATGACCACATAAATTCGCCATCCTAAAACATAAATAATCAGTCTTTTTTTAGCAGAATTTGACTTCCATCTTTGCACTGATATTTTAGCAAATGCAAGGTTTTTATTCATCTATTTTTTGCTTTCCTTAGATGATAGTGCCATTACTGAAAAGAGATATGTACGAAAATTATAATAAAAACTAATTAATGCCAGCGCAGTCATCCCCAAACTTGGCGGTAAAGCTGGTGACTTTGGCGACAAAAAAAAGCATTCTAAAAAACACATGACTATATCTTAATCAGAAATCGAAATGCGGAAATATTTTTAATAAATTACTTAATCTGCTTTGGAGACTATATAAGAGAAGGCATTCAATTTTACTAGTGATAAAAGCTGATCAAACTCTCTGGATGCACACTGAATGCTATTGCTATTTTCCTCCTTCTTATATTGTGATTTTTTACATATACTGCTCAAAGTTTAAGCATCGAATTTTTTTAAATATATATTTTGTATTTTCTTGAAGAATAAATAAATAATAATAATAATCTTTTGAATAATGCCATCTTAAAATTATTTGTGTGTTGTTTGGGGGCGACCGGAGAATCGTCTTTCCACTTGGCGCTGTTTGGCGCACTTTACAAAACTCACCAACTTCTTGCGTATTCTTCCTCGGAGAAAGGAAACTCTCCAAGAGTCAATGCAAAATTCCCGAGGTTTATCGCTTTTTCGCCCCTTGGCGAAGTTAAGGGGTGATTCTCAGGTTCATCCTTGTTTTATTTTTTACAATACAACAACAAGCAATTTCCTTAATAATACAAGAAAAGAATAAAGCCTTAAATATTTAAAATATATATATACATATATATATGCCTAGAAACAAAGTGGAAAGAAAATCAATTAATTGTATACGAACAATTCTTGAATATATAAAAATTTATTTCGTTTATCTACGAAAAGGCAATAATGGTTTGAGTCAAACTTTATTTTTATACAAGGTTTTGTTTTTTAAATTAATCCATATAGGTGTCTTGCCAGAAAAAGCGTGATTTTACACATAAAAGATTCATAACTAAATATTGACATGGGACTATACATGTCC
>JAOUZG010053459.1:8316572-8328768 GCA_026289955.1 Argiope argentata | reverse complement strand
TAAAGGAGGCTTGAATGTAATCTGAAATGATATAGTTGCTGATTGCTGTTACATTATTTTTAAATAAGGCAGCTGTTGAGTGCAATTATATTTTTATGTAGATCTGAATAGCTCTGAAAAATTACATTTATGAAGTGACTCTGAAATAATGTCACTGTTAATCGCACTTTACTTTAAAAAATTATTTTGTCGAAAATATCAAAGGGAAGAAGACCACAAAAATCTACTTCAAAAGTATCTGGTATTTCAGAATTATAAATAAAGAATTCCCAGAGCTTTGTTTAAGTCCCGAATCCTAAATTTTTATGAGCAATTCGTCAAAAGAAGCTGCAAGAATTGCCGGTCATGCTTTTGTAGAATCGAGTAGTTAAAGGATATAAAACGTAATTATTCTCTCGTGTATCTTTCACCCATGCGAGATCCTATTGGATGATTAATTAGATCAAAATATAAAGGTTATTTCTGTGTACAAATAAGTTTTGTAATTATTTTTTTAAAAATTGTTTCTGGATAATTGTATATTTTATATTATTATACAAAGTTCTGACTTTAAATTTACTATATTGGAAAGTTTTGACGATATTTTCCACTCTAAAAAAAGTAAAGCATAGAATTTCTAAAAAAAGGCAATTTCGTTTACGCACTATTTTATATAGTATTATGTAAGCAATAAATCGTTGACTTAATTTTTTTTATTTAAAAAGGTTTAACCGCTGGCTTTCTGGCACAGAGGTAGCGCGTCTTCCTCGTGTCCTTGGAGTACCGGGTTTGAGTTCCTGTTTGGGCATGGTTGTTCTTCTGTGAGATGTGTGACTGCGCCCTCCCTCCCTGTAAAAAGGGGCTGTGCAAAAGACTGCGATGAGTGTGCAGCTAAGTCGTACTCTTGGCCTTAATTGGTGCTACTTGAAACAAGAGATGCTCCTTCAGGCTTAAAATATACTGATGTAATCAGCGGGAACTTGTCCATGACAAGTTCTATAAGTAACAACGACAAAAAATTTCAACTACATTTTTGTTTACAAAACATAAAAATCTGAATTAAATTTCTTGCCAATAGCATTTGTATACCTTCATAATATTTAAATATTTAAAATATAACTTGCCGTATACAATCAAGGGTTATCTCCTTATCAATAATATTTCCTTATCATTAAAAGTAACACATGGAAGTTGCCCTGAGTGACGCAAAGGCAGAGATATATCATAGAAAATTAATAACAAGACTCCATTTATTTTCATACTTACTTGTTTACAACGTATAATTGAGTTGTCATATTTTAAAGCAACACTATGGCTATTTTGTGACGGACCTCTCAATATTGAATCATTATCAGACGACGAGGACGACTTCAAAACTGGCACCTCCTCTCCAATCTTTCAAGGCATACTAGAGAGAGAACATTTTGCCCTGACATGTTTAAAAAGATCTTAGATAAGAAAGTTTTTAGACCAACTTACACGACGTTCGTTGGTGGAATCAGGTCTCGGACCTAAAACCCTCCGATTTCCAAACCAAGACCTTATCACCGATTTGTTTATAGAGTAGATATAAATAGGTATTTGTTTTATTCGGTGCTTTTACGTTAGCCTGGCGCCAACAAAAAATCGCCAAATAATGTAGAATTCCGCCAAATCTCTGGCGATTTTTCGCTGGCGTCGATTAACAGAAAAATACTTTTCATTCTTACCCATAATGTAAAAGGCAGATGGCCATCCTCCAAACAAGTCAGAATCACACAAATAACCAGTAAGAGGCATACTTGCCACGGCGCCAATACTAATGCCACTGCGAACCAGAGTGGCCAAGAGACCCTTTTCAGAATCTGGAGCCCACTGACCAACCATGTAAATCATTACCGGCAATTCCACACCCTAAAGAAGTATCACTATTTTATACATAAAAATATTTATTTAAAATAAAAAAAGAATTTTATTTGTTGGTTACATAAATTTAGTGAAGCAATTTAAAAGAAATGTATGCTCCTGGTATTAAATGATTTTGACTTTAGTAGATACTTGATTTTGGAATTCATGTATCTCTATTAAAATATAATTTTAAGGGAGAAAGCTTTGAACCAAATCCAGGAGGTACTATTTTCAAACATAATAGATAAGAAAACGGTACAAAATTAGAAAAAAAAATAATTGAGAGGGATTAAAAATGCTGACAAAAAATTCGATGCTTTTTACCTAAATAATATGTATGAATCACATGATATACGTTGAATGATTGCTTATAAGTGTTATTATCTATTACATCATTCATCATTCATAATTCTATTTATTAAATATTGTGACCGAATCACTTGACTCTATGACCATGACCGAATTACATGACTTCATGTCTAGTACCGAATTGGATGCCATCCCATTTATGATCAAATTAAAATATTATTACAAATTAATTAATCATCAAAATAGTTGTTTTTTTATATTGCATATATTTTAATTTTGATTATTTGCTATATTTCGTCGGTTTATATTCGACAATTATTCTTCTATTTTTTAAAATAATCTTTCCCTAGAATTTGTTTTAAACCCTAGAAAGGTAATCTTTAAAAAACTAACAAGAATGATAACCATCCGTCTCCTAGGCCAAGTGTATTTAAAATCAATTTTTAAAGCTAATTTAAATAGGATAAAAATATTATTTATTCATTTTCGAAGCAATCTTTACACATGTATGCATGATGTTCTCCGCACATTGCTATTGAACATAACAAACAAAAATTGCGCGTCATTCTGCTCAAATTATATGAGCAAAATGCACAAATTTTTCTTTTTTTGATTTCGGATAGTTAAGGTCGTTGAATGTTTAAATTCAATTTTAGAAGTTCACTTATAATAGTCCTTGTTGATCGGGACAGAGTCGATATGTTGAGACGCTTCTGCATCCATGGAGCAAGAAGAACTTCAATAAAATCTTCATCTTCCGATTTATTCTCAGAAGTAGAATAATCTTCCTCACTTAATTCTTTCAATAATTCACGGATAGCTTCAGGCCAACCCCACAAATCTTCTCTGTGAAAACGCTTCGACATCTCCAAACATACGCAGAAATACCTTCTTAATACTAACGGGACAGATAACCATTCGTCTCTGAGACGACTATTATTCTGGATATACTACAAGCAGAAATATTTCGGGGAAAAGGAATGTCCTCATCTGTAGTTCCCAAGGTCAGATAGAGGTACTGAGTAGAACGATTTATTTGCTGTTATAGGAGAAGAATAGTCAAAAGTTATTTCATAAGCGTTCGTCCAGGAGACGAATGGTTAGCATTCTAGGTTTAAGAGCATTATCTGTACTAATTTTTACTAATCACAAATAATAACAAGAACGTAATTCCTAACCTGTAGCAGTCCTTCAATAGCTCTGACAGCAATTAGGTATCCCAAGCCTCTCTGAGCCGCCATGGGTGTGAGTAGGGTGAGAATGGACGTGAGAAATGTGCTGATGCCAAAGACCCATTTGCCACTGTATAATTCGGCCAATCTTCCGCCAGGAATTTGAGAAATAACATAGCCGTAGTAAAAAGCGCCAAGAACGACGCCTTGCATTTCCTGCGACCACAAGAACTCTCCTTCCTAAATTTTTGGAAAGAAATTTTCGGATGAAAAATATCGTCATCTGTTCACTATAGGTATACAAAAAATGTTAGAGTCATTTTTTTCATCCATAATCCATTTTATGCCCGTTTAATTTACTTCGAAATATTTTTTCACTGAATAGGTAATTTTTTTTTACTTTCAAAACTATGCAAAAATATTTTTATAGGATTTTGTTTTCGGAAAACATAGCAGCGGTACACAAAATTTTGGTTATTCTGTGGCGCTAGCTTCATAAGCCAGATACATCTACGATACCGAAGTCGTCTTTTGTATTTTGGTCATGCTACTCGGCTACCGGCCCTAGCGTCGCAGGTTCGTACCACGACCTTCAATCGCTACATTGGTGACTTTGACAACACAACCTCCTGCAACAGTCGTGGCGCCATCTACTCGTCAGCAAGCAAAACAAACATAAAACTCGTCAGACTTACTTGACGTAGGCAAGCAGCAACTCGCCATAACGCTTGGCGTAATAAAAAATCTTTCGCTTCTTCGCCGACTCACTGGTGGGGGAGTACTGTGGCGCTAGCTTCTGTGGGCATTTTTTATGCATTCCTAACAACGAATCTGACTGTACAGAGTCTATCCGATCTTGTTGGGACACCCTGCATCAGTATAGCTTGTATACTTAAACACAAATGATTTATATACTTATATACACATACAAGTATGGTTTCGAGAGTTTTTATTTAAAATCATTTTCTTGAGAAATGATATGGTATTGAATAAAGACTCAATTGCAAATGTAATTTTATTTAGACAATAACCTGCTTAATTTCTGCAGTCAACAAACGTTTCCAACGAGGTTATCCAAATGGTCTGGATAGTAGACATTCCGACCTTTCCACTCAGAAGTTGCTTTCAAATGGATTGCAAATCTGATATAATTTCAATGATTCTTCCAAAAAAAAAAAGTTTTAAATAAAAATGCAATATCGTTAAGTCGTAGATTGCTTTTTTTTGTTGATAATTATCTCGCATAAATATATTTTTTAGACTTCAAAGTATTGAACAGAACTTTTACTCGACGAATAATTCTAAACCTAGATTTTTTTCTAAGATAAAAATTTTCATTTTTTTTTTATGGATGAAAGCGATTGTTCTAAGAAACAACGCTTATTTAATTTCTTAATAAAAAGGATACATAATGACACATAATTTGAAATTGATATCATACAGTTACGGTAAAGAACAATTACTTATAAGTTATATCAATTTATATTTAAAATTACATTAAAAAAGCTTATACTTGATCATGTTGTCAAAATGTTTTATTGTTTTTATATACAGGGTGTTCATTAATTATTGTCTGGGTCTCCTTACCTCATAACTTTCGAATAAAAATTATTACTCAAAAACTGAGTACGTATTCGTAAATTACAACTCAAAGAATTTTACGTGGCAACAATGCGATCTTAGCACATATGCAGTCTGGGTAATTATGACGTCATAAATAAAAATGTCAACCATGCAAGAAAAAGCAAAGTGCGTGTGTAGTGGTTTTCCGAAACTAAATCAGTCATAACTACTCAACTTCACTTCAGCACCACGTACAAGAAACATCCTCCTTCGGATAATTCTAACAGACGCTGGTTAACACAATTTCCGGCAACTGGTAGCGTTCTACACCGAAAAGGAGCGGGAAGACCGAGCATTTCGCAAGAAAATGATGATCGCATCCAAGAAACTTTTACTCGTAGTCCACGAAAATCAACGAGACAATCAGCTGTGCAGTTACATATGCCGCATAGGATATGGAACGTTCTCCATAACCACCTTCAGCTAAAGTCCTACAAAATCTGTGCAAATTATGTGCAATTATGCACAATTAAGTGCTAATTATGCAAGCTTCAATAAAAGATTTTTGTGCACTTCAATATCATTAATAAAATTCTTCTAGTTGTAAGTTACGAATACGTTATCGGTTTTTGCGAAATATTTTTTTTCGAAAGTTATGAGATACGGAAAGCCTGACAATAATTAATGAACACCCGATATATTTTGTGGGATTTTCTTTCTTCACCTTTGATAATATTTTATGTATAGGGATGCTGGTATTGATACTTTTTATTTTTATTTTTATGGGCCTTTCGATAATTCGCCAAAAATGCTTCTTTGGTGATTTCCAACACGGCACGGGTAATTTTGGCGAAAACTTGAAAATCTCAAAGTTATCCGGAAATACATCTTGGCGATATTTTGCATCTAATGTATAATGGAGCTTCACGATCTGGTACGGAAAACCCGACAATAATTAATGAACACCCTATGTAGTATATTTATGATAAAGGGAAATTGGTTACCTTGATTGGCTCTATGCTCGAATTACTGAAGATTTCCCTTGGGTTTATGGCGCATTCATCCGAACTGTTATCTTTGGAGGGTTTATGCTCAGCTGTCTGGTTGACCATGGCCACAATCGCCACGCTGATGTTCACTCTCAGTGCATAAGCAACGCATAGACCAAGAAACGCATTCACAGCAAATAAGTATCTCACGCCCGGAATGGCTAGGGAAAAAGAACGACACATTCACGAAAATGTTTTCCTTGAATTTCCTATTCTTACCTGCTTGCGTCATCACAGCCTCAATTGCTACATTACAACACATGCGCAAAACATTGCTAATGACATAAAATAAGTACCCTGCATCTAGAAGAGCTGAGGAGTAAAGTAAGGCAATAATAGCATTTGGAACTTATGCTTTTTCAGTAATTCCACGGGGAAGGCCAATCGTAATCGAAGTTTAGAATCTTCCCGTATGGAGGGTGATTCTTCCCACCTTTGTATGCACAAGAAAAGTTGGGGGTGGAAGGGGGTCCTCCCATCGACGATGAGACGTACTTCATTAGAGAAAGGTTGTACCATGGCCGGTGATGGCCCTTGGGTCTCAACCACATTTCTCACATGGGTTGCTGTTGCGGCGTTCCGGTCAATCAAGTTTTTCTGCTTGTCTTCCAGCGGGTTGGCAGGCCCGACTTAACTTAATTGGGGTCCTGAGCAAAAACTTATTTGGAGCCCCCTCTGCTTTACTACTTTAGTAATGAAGAATATTCATTAAAGAAGGAAATATAAAATAAAATTAATATTTGATTTGGGGCCCCCACTTATATGGGGGCCCGGGGCTACTGCCCCGTATGCCCCTAACTTAGCCAGGCCCTGCGGGGAGGAGTTGTCGATTTGTGAGTGTGATCTATCATACCGAAGGAAAACAAATTTTAATGCTCTCTGTTGCTAACTAGGTCAAGGCTAGATCAAATTGCTAGTATTTCATAGATATTTTTAGCAAAAGGCATCTCTAATAAATAAGCAAAATGAGTATTTTTATACACCTAAATCTTAGAATATGATGTCATAAATAACATTAAGCTGATCTCCGAATTGTACTTGTTTATGTCATATTCTGCTAGATTATAATCGATGAGTTTTATACTTCAGCTTCATATTCTGCTCCATTTTACTGCGCATATAAATACATGTTATATTTTTCTATTCATCTTTATCTTTGTTAACAGATTGCTGATTTACATTTAAAGAGTATATTTAAAATTATCATCATACTAGAATTTCTAAAAAAAAATCGATAAATGGCCCTATGAAGAAACAATGGGTACGATTTCTCGCATTATCAAAGAGGATGAATTTTTTAATAATCAGCGTAAATAGACTTTCTGTTAGGATGAAAATAAAACTGAAAAGCTCATTAAAATCACATTGCATCATAAATTCAATTATCTTTATTATTGAGAAACTATTGACAAAAGAGCCGACAGAGTATAGTTGCAAAACAGATTTCTTCTGGACACAAGTAGAAAATATAGCAAAAATCGAAATCTTATTTGCTGATAATTAGGGATACCGAATTCTTTTTTCTTGTTGTTTTTATAGTTTCATTATCATTTCATAAACTAAAGAGACTGGAACAGTATTAAAAAATATGGCCCCAAAATAATCATTTAAAATATTTAAAATAGAATTAAAACAAAATGTTTACTATATCTTTAAGATTTTGACTAGTATTTTGAATATTGAAAAATGCCATGGAATTAAGAAAAATATCTTTTATAAAAAGAAAGAGAAAAATAACTCATTAAATTATTTAATTAGATATCTTTTTTAAAAATATATCTAAATAAAAATTATTTAGATATTTTTTTTTAAAAAATAAAACTAAACTAAAACATAGAAAGAAATAACCAAAAATAAATGATATTTCAATATGCAACATACTGAACTTTTTTTTATTTTCATGGAATTCGTCCATTATATGTTTATGTAGGATCAGAGCATCAGCAACAATTCATCATCAGAAAATCTGAAATAAAAAGGATTTAAATTTGTTATTTCATATAGAAAATTATATCTATACTTCAATGTTCTTTTGTGCCTTTTTACGCACTATAATTAAAAAAATAAAAATTAAAATGAAATCTGCTACCCATATTTCAATGTATCATGTCAGAACATCCATTCTTGAACGGCCAAGCACCACCTGCTCGTGCGAGTTAAATTATATTTCTATTCATTTTAATGGTTTCATCGAATGAGCCGCTTTAGCATTGCAAACGATCCAAAAAACTTTGTCTCGCATTTATTGTTTAAAAAACATACCACATTTCCTATTTATTTCATTTCGTATAATCACGTTCTCAAAATGACATTTTCTTGGTTTTATTGGCTGTAGTCATTAACTTATTTTTTTTTAAATGAGATTTTTTGTAATTGCAATGGTAACGCGTTACTAAAAGCTATTTTTTGAGATGCTCGTGTGGATAATAAAATTTTTATTTTTCGTCTACGAAATTTTGTTGACGTCAAGAACCTCATCCCAAGAACAACATCATGTTCTTACATGATAATAGACATTTAAGTTTTATAAATTAGGTTAATCAATATTTTTTCTGGAATTTTATTGGTTTTCGAATGTTTTAGGATTCGAAATAGTTAATATAGTACTTATTTTAAGGTGCCTTCTTTAACTCATTCCGAAGAGTCTAACTACGAAACCAATTACTTATTATTAATTTGCTTTAGCTGTTATTCTAACAGCTAAAGCAAACAATAGAAATGATATAAGTAAATATATAAAACGTTCTTTGTATCATTAACTGCACTTTTGGGAATATATATTTTTTGACGAATGAATAATAAACATAATACTATATGGTACTGACATATCAGACCACCGTCTTCGCCAATGGTCGCCAATGGTTTAGTAACTCATTGGCGACGGATTTAAATTCGGCAATAAAGATGAACGGATTACATCATTGCCGGTTTGCCATAATTGGCGGTCTAGCATCTCATTGGCGACGACTTCAAATTTGACGATAAAGTTGGATGGTATAATACGTAAGAACCTACTATTTATAGCTCAGCTTCAGCTACATTAATCGATTTGAGAGAATCTATTGAAGCATAATCCACTCAAATTCGAAATAATTTACACTTTATATCATTTGGTTTTATGATTAACGCCACTACAAAGATATTCAAAGATCAACATTTAGACAATTTATGAAACCTAACAAATTCTACATTTATGTTAATCGATCTGAATTACGAAAAAGTTGATTTTCTAATGAATTATTTATAAAACTGTCATTGAAATTATATAAGTATTTTTCTGTTATGGCGGTTCAAGAAATGATGTTCTGACATGATACATCGGAATATGCATAACAGATTTCATTTTAATCTCTCTTTTTTTAATCAAGCACTTGGTGCAATCTTCTGCATAATTTAATACACTGTGTATTTTTTTGTGCAATGAATGTAGGATTTCTCATTCAAATCCGTTTTTAACTGAACTTTAATTTATTCGCTGATTTAGCTAATCGGTCTGTCTTCTGATATGATAACTGTCATATTACTGAGAGACTACCGTATTAGATTTTTTCATGCCCAGTTAACTGAGGCATGCCAAAGCGACGTCACAAGAAAAGTCTGTCATACTCTTCACAGATTTTCTTGTCAAAATCAAATTGTATTCTAAATATCAATTAGTTGTATTTTAATTTTCAAATTCAAATTATAGTATAGCATATTTTAATAAAAAATATTAATTTAAAATCGGAATACTTCGATTTATAATTACTACAAAAATGGTGAAAAATTGATTATTTACTTTCATCGAAAAAATAGCCGATAAATTGAGGACTTTGAGAAAAAAAAATGTCAATAAAAAATTATAA
The DNA here is from genome assembly GCA_026289955.1 of Argiope argentata. NCBI lineage: Eukaryota > Metazoa > Arthropoda > Arachnida > Araneae > Araneidae > Argiope > Argiope argentata. The sequence continues at coordinate 8,318,964 of JAOUZG010053459.1, read as the reverse complement.
ATGTTAATACATTTCCCTGCTTTTCCATTTGATCTAAACTTTACTTTCCAAAAAATTCATACATATCATCAAAGCATTGGAATTTGAATTTTTGAATCACACAAAAAATGTAACAATATTATATTTTTTTTATAAAAATGAAAATTTATCTAACATTTGAAAGTTTTTTTATGAGATTTTCATTATTTCGGTACATATTGAATATTAAATTTAGTTAATAACAAATACATTCTTAAAAAACAATTTTTAGTGTATCATTCATGAAAATTGCATTGGCTTTTTACCGTGTTCAATAGCAAAATTACATCTAAATATGTGTTTATAAATAAATAAACCTGTAGATAATAAAAAAAATCACTTACCAAATAGTTCTTTTTCAATAATATATTTGGGCGAAACACATTCTACTTACATTTATTTCGTTGCATTTTCGCAATGCGTCTGTTGAATATACAAATGTTTTGATGTAACATCTATTTGTTATCGCTTATTGTGTTCATAATCGATAAGCAGTACATGTTTGACCTTGCGGGAAAAAAAGACAATTCTTTTTATCTGCGAATGTGGCTGATTTATTAAAAAAAATTAATTTATGTGTTATTTAGTTTTAATCAGGGATGCACAACCTATGGACCACGGACCAAAATTGGCCCGGAAACGTTGTTAATAAAATAAGATTAATTTAAAATGAAATTAGACTTTTTCAAATAAAAAGGGAAAAATGGAATACGAAAACGATTCTACAAAAGAATAAATAATTTACAGTTGTTCATTAGGTTTATTTACTTTTTATTACACAGCTTTTAAGTTTGTTCCCTTCATGGCAACCTGCGAGTATGAGTTTTTGTATAAAAGTTCGCGGACGTGAAAAATTTCCACACATGAAAATGCAGTATGAGGATCAAATTAAAATCTTGTGTAATGCATTTAATGATCAGTTTTCAGATTTTGAAAAATGCCTAAAAAATTTATTCATCTTTTTTCTTTATTTTCTGTTGCTGTAAATCTAGTGAATGAGAGTATAGAGTTAGCGTTAATTGATTTACAGAATTCTGATTTAAAAAAAATCAGTTTAAAGAATAACCGATATTAGAATTTTATAAAGACTTACCTGAGGAATTTTTGTGCTTAAAACAAAATGCAGCAGCATGTGCAACTTTCTTTGGCAGCACTTACATTTGTGAGCAAACTTTCACACTAATGAATTTAAACATACCTAAAGTAAGAAATAGAATAGTAGATGAGAGAACACTTCTGCTATTCCATTTCTTATTTTGTTCTGCATATTGTCACAGCCAATCTTAAGCCCAATATAAAATCAATAACTTCAAATATTCAATCCCAGCCGTTTCATTAATTTTTGCTAATTTTGATTATTAATTTTTTCTCAAAATTTAAATTGTGTTCTCTGTATAATTAACAAAAAGTTTTCCTCTGTAATTCTATTTCAAGTTTGCCACCTGTTTAGATGGAATCCTTTTTTTTTGGAGGTAAAGTATTTCAATCTTATCTATAATGTTTTTGTTTCATTCATTCGTTTATTTATTGCATAATGTGTGCATGAGTAAAAAAAGCAAAGTAATAATTGTAATTCATGCGTATTGCCAAAAAACGGGTTTTCACATTTATAACATCTTTTAACATTCACGTGCTGCTTTGGCCCTCGACATGTTCCTTTTTCATATTTTGGCCCCTCATCCTGAAAGGGTTGTGCATCCCTGGTTTTAATGATGACATTCTGGGAATTGTCAAGAACTCATTAATCATAAATGCATTAAAAAGAACAAATAACATTTTCTAAAACTCAAAATATTTGATGAACAGTTTTAGAATTTACTGTCTAGATGTCAGTGGAATTTTGAACTAGATACGTGAAAGAGATTGCCTGTCTGTCCGTCTGTAATTTCACAATTAAATTGGTGATTTAGTTAAATGAAATTTCGTTTGTAATCTCGTGATTTAAATTTTAGTTTTGTATCAAATTTTACCTTCAGTCAATTTAAAGAAACCTATCCGAAATGTATTCCTGAATTTCTATAATTTTACTACATCTCACACTGTGCTTAAATGTATCATTCTGAAAAAAAAACATGTGAGCCATCATGGTATTTCACAAAATCCACAATCTTTACATAGGAGAAAAAGTATACTAATAATAACATTTAGAAGAAAGGGAAAATTTTTAGTGAGCGTACTCTTGTTAGATTCCTCATGCATGGCATATAACCTATGGTAGCAAAAATTATCATCTTAATACATTTAAAAAATATCTTTCATAAAAAAAACCTTTATGTATTATTTCATGATTTATGAAGTACATAACGTAAATTTTAAAAATCCTAAATTTTACCTGAAATATAATATTTAGTATTAAATTAATTTGGCAGGTTAC
>JAOUZG010053459.1:8288380-8307936 GCA_026289955.1 Argiope argentata | reverse complement strand
TTGCACAAAACACCCAACAACATTGTTACAGCATCCTCATGATGTTGGCAACCGTTCAGAAGGTCGGACAACATTGTTACAGCATCTGCATGATGTTGGCTACTGTTCAGAGCGTCGGACAACAACGTGGAGATATTGCAGAGTATTATGTACTAATAGAGTACTTTCCATAGAGTATTTATCTATTCTCAAATTAAAATATTGATAGAGAAGATATCTTCTATTGATAGAGAAGCACCATAAGATTTTCACGAGTGACAACGTAATAAAATAGCAGTTAAACTAAATAACCAAATATTAATATCGGCGCCGGGCCTTGGCTCGTTAGTACTCATTCCAAGAAAATAATGAACTAATCATTACCAAGCTAAAATATTGGCGACAAAGTAGCAAGGTAATATTTATTATAACCAACGACACAAATCAAATATTGGCATCAAATCTCAGTATTTAAACACCGATTCCGTATTAAATAAAAAGCGCCTAAACTATTAAAGCTGTTATTGATATCTATTGTACCTCCACGGCACGAAGATCAAATTTAGCACTTCTGCATCAAACATGTAAAAAAAATTAAATTTAATCATAAAATCTAAAATGACTATAGCGTGAAACAAGTCAAATCAAATGAATAAAAAAATTAAAAAAAATAAAAGGAGTAAATTTTTAGAATTTAAATGAAATTACGCTTAGAATAAAAAGTTTTAAAATATTGGTTTGGAAATTATTCTTGTAATATCTCCCAAATTCAAAAATTTCTTGAATTAAAAAAAGCAAACAAAGATAGTTAAAAGAAAAAAATAGAAAGGGGCACTTAATTTTAAAAAAAGGAATGGTGGCAAAATTAATGTAGCTGAAAATTAATGTAGAATCCTGAACAAGTTGTACATCAATTATTAAACCAACAATATTTACTGGGAGGAGGGAACTTATGTTAATCCAAAAGTAATACATGAATTTAAAAATAACAAACAATTAAAAGTATAAGTGTGTGTTTAATATTGTGCGTAAATAAAATTTGAAATTCTGAAGAGACTAACGATTTTTTACACATACAGACATATTCTACTGACCACTTTCTAATTACGAGTTGAAATCGAAATTATCTGTAAAAAAGTCTCCTGTATTGATGATGATGTCGCGTCCGCTTTTTACCACGGAAAAAGAGGTGCAGTAGCTTCAGAGGTATGGGCCCCTGAACACCCGAGGGCAGAAGTCTGACTTTTATCATATGAGGATGAAACACACACCCACAAGCTTGCACAACCCCTTTTTACAGGGAGGGTGCATTCACACACCTTACAGATAGCACGCAGAACATCAACCAAGCCAAAACTGGGAGTCGAACCCGGGACTCCCAGAACAAGAGAAAGACGCGCTACCTCTGTGCCAGAAAGCCGGCAAGCCTACTGTATTACTGATATAATATCTTGGAATGATATTTATCTATAAAACGTTTTCACTACTTTCTTTTTTATCGAACTTTAGGAATCTAAAAATACATTCTAAAATATGTTATTGCACTTTGGTCATAATTACATTCTAGATGAAAAAGTAAATAACACAAATAATGTAGGTCAGTTGATGAGGTGTCATCTTAAAAAATTCTCAAATTTGTACAAAAAAAGCTTCCTATTATTATTTTTTCGTTCCAAAAATAGGTAAAAATTCATGAAATGAACTTTCATTTTATTTAATTTTAATAAAATGAAAGTTACGAAAGAAATTTATGATTCATGAAATGATCATTTTATGATTCATGAATTTTATGATTTGAATGAAAGAATTTTATGATTCAAAATACATTTATGGAAACATTACGTGCAACATAGTACTTAATTCTAATATATTTTTTAGTAAAATGATACTAGTAAAAAATACGTTAATTGAAAATACTAAATCTAAGATGAATTATTGAATATAATGTTATTTCTGTAAAAATAAAAACCAATTCAAATTTTAGACATTTTAAATTTTAGACATTAAGTTCAGATATTGGAGGATGAGAACTATTTCTAAGCCAGAAGATGATCACAGACAATGAGAAATGAAATGTGAATATTTTGTCTGAATATGTTTGACAAGCATAATTTTAATTATTGGGAAATAAAAAGATTTGAATCTTTTGAAAAAAGAAGGTAAGCGGAATCTACAAATTGTAACATCATTTTATTCAATTAACAGTTAGAAACCCAATCTATTTTACACTCCTTGTTTCTAGTTTATATAATCTTGCTGCAGAAGAATGTAGAACAGTTAGAGAATTGTATTTTATATCATTAATAAATTCCGCGATTTTTTAAAAAATTTGCTTAATGTTGAGAAAAATATGATTTTTTATACCAGTGACAATACATAAAAAATGTCCAACCAAAATTGTTGCCAATTTCGAAATTAATCAAATATAAAATGTAACATTGAAAAAATATTATCTCATAACTAATTTGAAACAAATTAATTAAAATATGAACATTTAAGCCCAATCTCAACAATTATAGCCTAAATTTCAGTTTTAATCTCATTGATGTCAGTAATCACAATAAAACGAACGATCGTAATCTAAGGAATAAAAGCAGAACTTCCAGGAATATTATCAGCAAAGATCCATGGATATAACCTTTATTATCATGACTTTCAGTTTTAATTTTAAAAAGGCTTTAATGGCATATTTTCGACTTTCTGCCAATTTAATAAAAAGGTTAGATTTCAGTAATTTAAGATTATATATGTAGGATATCTCGCAGAGCTATTTTGTTTAACCGTCATCTTCCTCTATTTTGTTTTATCAACACCCGATGGTAGACTGAATCAAAGCGAGAATTATAAAAAGTTAGATCATTTCTAAGAGGACGATACTTTTAATTAGTACAACATTCCAGAACAACGCCATCTATGAAGCTTTCTAAAAATATTGAGCCAGAGGCCCCACTAAAATCCGAAAAAGAAAGACGTCTGTCTCCATGCGTTAGCGGTTTCTGCTCGTAAAGCTATGCGGCTACGCGATAATATGTTTTCAGTCATAATGTTTTCCTACTTCTAACGTCCTCCTAGAGGAAATAATCTAATTTTCTGATTATTTAATATCTCCATGTCTCAATTCTTTTAACATTTAACTGTAAATAATACTCTTTATCTCTAAATAAATTCTTATTTTTTTAAAGAAGTCTCTTCATCCTTCGTTTGCATTATTTTAATCTTTGTTTAGGAACAAACCCGTAAATATTAAAAAACCCCTAGACATCAAGCCACTAAAACCCCGCTATCTGAAGAGTCTTACGTTTTTAGAAGATTTGGTTTGACTCCCACATATATATTTCCATAACTGTATAGTAATAAAATATGTCATTAATTAGTACACAGACTTATCAAAACATAAGAGATTAGATTCTTATGCTACTATATATTGAAATTTTATGGAACAATTGCTATATTTTCGCTTCCAATACATTTTTTAAAACTGTTATTTATATACACTGAAGTGACAAAAGTCATGGGATAGCAATATGCAAATATACAGATGGCAGTAGTATCGCAGCGAAAAAGTATAAATGCGCAGTTCATTTTCCAGAGCTTTCATTTGTGTTCAAGTTATTCATGTGAACAGGTTCTTCGTGATTTATGGCTGCACGACGAGAATTAACAGACTTTGAAAGTGGAATGTTAGTTGGAGCTAGACGCATGGGTCATTCCATTGCGGATATCGTTAGTGAATTCAACATTCCGAGATCCACAGTATCAAGAGTGTGCCGAGAGTATTAAATTTCAGGCATCACATCCCATCATGGGCAGCGCAGTGGGCGACCACCCGCACTTAACTACCGAGACCGCCGACGTCTGTGTAGAATGGTCAGTGTTAACAGACACGCAACACTTCGTCAAATAACCAGGAATCAATGTGGGACGTACGAGGGACGTGTCCGATAGGACTGTGCGGCGAAATTTGTCTTCCTTGGGCTATGACAGCAGAGAACCGACTCGAGTGCCTTTACTGACAGCACGACATCGCCTGCAGCGACTCTCATGGGCCCGTGAGCATATCGACTGGTCCCTAGACCAGTGGAAAACCGTGGCGTGGTCAGATGAGTCACGATTTCAGTTGTTACGAGCTCATGATAGAGTTCGAGTGTGGCGCAGACCCCACGAAGCCATGGACCCAAACTGTCAGCAAGGCACTGTTCAAGCTGGTGGCGGCTGCATTATGGTGGGGGCTGTTTTTACATGGCATAGACTCGGTCCTCAGGTACAACTGAACCGATCATTGACTGGAAATGGTTATGCTCAGCTGCTTGCAGATAACTTGCAGCCATTCATGGACTTCACGTACCCACACAACGATGGGATTTTTATGGATGGCAATGCGCCATGTCACCGGGCCAGAACTGTTCGCGATTGGTTTGAAGAACATTCCGGACAATTCCAACGCATGATCTTGCCACCTAGATCGCCCGATATGAATCCCATCGAGCATTTATGGGACGTCATCGAAAGGTCCGTTCGTGCCCAAACTCCTGCACCATCCACACTTTCACAATTATGGACGTCTATACAGACAGCATGGCTCAATATTCCTGCAGAGACTTCCACTGACTTGAGGACTCCATGACACGTCGAGTTGTTGCACTTCGCCGGGCAAAAGGAGGACCGACACGATATTTACAGCCATCCCATGACTTTAGTCACTTCAGTGTATTTATATAAATTAAGCACAGAGAAATTACTACAGACTGATTCCCCTTACATAGTGCATTAATTAAAAACTTACCAGGAACACAAACCACAAATCAAATGTAAACACACAGAAAAGATAAGAAGCAAAAATAAAGAACTATGAAGCTCTAAATTATATAGAAATAACAAATAAAGGCAATGAAATCTCCGATCGCAAATTTCAAGCTATCCTGCGATAACATTATTATTTTTATGTTATTATTTTTCTTAATTAATTTAAGTCTTTAAAAAATGTAAACCGATTTGACTTATATATTTGTCTCTATATCCCCCTTCTGTCCCTCTCTATAATTTTTTTTAATCTTTCATTTTCAATTTTTCTATCTGGTAAACACATTTTTGGAACTCGACAGATTTTGAGATTAAATAACGGTTTTCATTGTTCTACGTCTACCTTTTAAAAACGCATCAGCTGTCAAGAATAGATAATAATTATGCAATACTGGTAAAAGCAGGTAAAAATATTTTTGCCGTAAGTTTCGGAGACATCAAAGCCTCCTAGCGGAAACTACATCATATTCTCACATGATAATAAAAATATTGTTTTAAAAACCATTAAATTAATAGTTTTATTGCCAACCTGAAATTAATATCAATCATTTACAAATATTTTGACATACAAAAACAATTTCTACCATATGTACACACTATTTTAAATAATTTTTAAAGCAGTATTTAATCTCAAAGACATTATATGAAAAACAAGCCAACCCCTCAAATCTCTTTTTCGCTTGTTTCAGTTTTTAAAACATAATCATTTATGATTCACAATGGGAAAAGTCAATTTGTAGGCTTACCTTTTCCACTTCAAAATGCAAGACAGTATCGAAGAATGTTGGCAAATCATTGAGAAGGGTATAGAAACACCAATCTAGACCAATCTGTGTGATGACCAGAGATAAAAAAGGAACTGATGTCGCAATCTTGGACCATGGCACCGGTGGTAACTGCAAGCAAAAAACAAATTGTTGCATATCAGACAAAGCAGAAGCTTTTTTAAGCAACACTGTATCCAAAAATTCTTCTCAAATGTAACTCTTTTTATATTATTATTTTTTCCTCCCATGATTGTTCGAGTCTTTCTAAACATACATGGAGAGTGGAATAAGCAATATTATCTGCATTTTTATAGGGTATTTAAAAATCTCCGTTGCGTGATAGGAGAGCAAATAATGTTGCTATAATAGATCTTATGCCAAAATAGAGCTTTATAAATATTAATTTCAAGACTCAAATATTATTCAACTCTATAAAGGTGTTTATTTGCATAACACTCTATAATAAAAAAAAAATCGACGCACCAAGAAACAATCATCCAATTGCTTTGAAATTTCACATGCATGAGTGTTTGACCAGATATTCAAATGATTAAATTTTGGTGTCCAACGAATGTATAGTTTGATCTCCAGCGCATCGGAACTGCGCATGCAGCAAATGTATATAAGAAGCAGTTCTTAAACAGTTGCTCAAACTTTCGGTTTGATTGCGAATCAGATTACCTTTCAACAACTTAAAAAATGTCTCGCCGCAGGGTTCGCTATCATTACGAACAACTGTCAGAGTTTGACAGAGGCTGTATCATCAAATTGAAAGAGATCGGTTGGACGAATCGGAGAATCGCTTATCATTTGAGTCGAAGCGATGCAGAGATTCGAAGATACTAGCAAGGATAATTGGAAAATGATTGGAAAATGATGTTGACTGTTGTTTCTAACGCACCAGACGACTTTTGGTCTCGCCAAAGGGCGCCACAATAGCTGTATAAAGGATGCTTATTTAAGGTCGCGAATCACCATTGTGAGTGAAAGAATAGGACCGACAGGACCTAACATGAGCGTTAGGGTTCGTAGACGAGTAACATAGCCACAAGAAAAAAGTAATTACTCTTGTCGGAAAGATATTATCTGGTTTATGAAGATTTTTGCTTCAAAATCCTGTGGACTTCAATTTTATATGTAATATCTTTAAAACTGAAAAAAATAAGGACAAAGACAAAAATCCTGTAAGTAAACAATATTAAATCGTACCTCTTTGTTGAGCTCAATTTTCTGATTTGAGGTGATGTATTTCAATTCTTTCTTCGAAATGAATGGATGAGTCATTGGTGTATCAGTGACACAAATACACCATAAGATAAACCAACAGCAACCGAAGAGACCTAAAAAAGAATTACACGAAATGAATATTTATTTACATAACACAGTTTTTAATTATGGACTTATCTAGCTTAATATATTAGATAAACGGAGAAATTAAACTTTTGAACGTTCCAATTTAATTTCATGGTGATGAAGCTGTAATATTAATAATGACCACAATCTTGAAAACAAATTTAAGGGACTAAGTTGTTTATATTAATTTACTTAAATTTTTTTATATGGAGTAACTGAGGGTAATTGATAACAAGGTGTAATTAGAAATAATGTCAACAATATGCATGGTGATGTCTCAGCGAACCTGTATCTTCTTTAAGGTACGCAAGCGGAATCTGAATGCATTTTTTATTTATTGGGGAGAAGGAGTTTTTTTTCAATTTTATTTTGTAATCTTTGTTTAGTTGCAACTACCTTAAAAACAATTGAATTAAATGAAGCAGAACTTTTTAAAATTTATTATTTATTCCCTTAATCGGTTACTCGTAAGAGAAGTTGGCATGTTTTCAAATTTCTAGGACAAGTGCGATTCAGTTTCCACTTTTGGGCTTTCTTGTGAAAAATAGAATGTTCACAGTTAACCCTGACAATTTTAATCAGGCTTTGATTAAAAACAGATTATTTCATGCCGAGACACAAAACGCTCATTAAATGAATAAACTAATTATCTTCGTAAATGATCATTTTATAGTTTCTAGGAATATTTTTATTCTATGAAAACTGTCATGAACTACACTAGTTGACAAAATTAAGAGATGGAAATCATTTTCACAAATATATCGAGAAGTACTGGATAAAAATAAATGAAATTTGGAATGGATATAACTTATAGTATGACAATAATGTGGGCAAAGCGAAAAATAAGGTGCCATTCCTTGTAAAGAGTTATTGCCAACAGTCCAATGCGAACTGAACTCCATGATGGCAATGAAAGCGAGGCTTGTATGGTATGGGTTCGTCTCTAGTTTGGTGTGCGGTCACCTCTGACAGATAAACAGCATACACAACGAGTATGCATGCTGTTATTAAGAATGTTAAGGAGTGTCTTCCATTCTTCCACCAGAGCAGTTTTTAATTCCGGAATTAAACTGATTCTGGGTGGGGGTTGGCGTATTGCAATAGCCTTTCCAATAGCATCCGATTGGATAGGATATTTGGCTGGCCATTCCATTCGATGAATATTTTCGTTTTCCAAATACTCCTCAACCAGAACAGCCCTATGTGGCCGGGCATTATCTTCCATAAAAACGAATTCAGGGCCTACAGCATCCCTGAAAAGACGCACGTAGGGTGTAGTATTTTCTGCCTGTTCCTATGGGCCCTCATGGAACAAGTGCTAAACACATGGAGTTGTGTGCGGGTATCTTGAATGTACCCAGCCCAAAACATAAGTCTACCATCAGCATAATGGTCCCTTTCTATGATGTTACTGGGATGGTATTCCCTCCATATCAATATTCGCAAAGAATCAGGTTGTAGACTGAATCTGGACTCATCTGTGAAGAGAACATTGGGGCTTTGTCCAGTGTTGTGCTGTTTGCATCATTCTACGTAAGTAACAAATACTGGTCTTCATTGGGCGTTGTTGCTCTCGGACAACCTTATCCTGGTCTTCTGGACACTTTCCCATTGTTTTGTGGGAAAGTCTCCCAAAATGAAACAACCCTTGGTGTTACATACAATTCCCTAGCAACCTAAACTTGGGACTGCCCTACTTCAAGTCTACCCACAATTCTCCATCTCATACCTTCGTATAAACGATGATGTTCATTCATTTCACCGGAAAATCAACAAAAAAACACAAGATTATTCACGAAACACAATAAAAATCTCTAATGTGAGGTAGAGTGAAATGAGTTAGTAGCTGACTGCAGACTTTTATATTTCTTGCTGGCTTAGCAACGCCCACAAAAATACATGAATTTATCTCAGACACGCCAGCGCCATAGTGCCATTATATGGCTACCAGTTGTCCAGGTTTTGAGTGATGTTTTCCGAGAAATGCATGAAATTGCTTTCCATCTGTTAATTTTGTCCACAAGTGTATATTTCAAGTTCTTACCAATGACGTAAAATGCGGATGGCCATCCTCCAAACCACGTAGAGTTGCATAAAGCTCCAGCTAATGGCATAGCTGCCACTGTGCCGATGTTTATACCTGTGTACACCACAGTACTCAGAATATTTTTCTCTGTATCCGGTAACCAACGACCCAACATCGAATGCATGGCCGGCATAGTCATACCCTGAAACATTTTAAGAGTGATTGTTCATTGAACGTTTTATGAAAGATCAAATAATCACCTGTGATTAACATTATCACTGAAATGCATAATGCAAATCTAAAGAATATCACGTATAATATCAGCTGAGATGAATGGGAAGAATTAGACATCCTTTTCAGTTATTCTAAAAATACCTTTTTTGTAGAATCCCATATATAAAATCTATAGAATCATATACATTTATTGTTTGAATCTAGTAGGAACCTTATTACTTGCAATGCATGAGAATTTTACTCTAAACAAGGTTTATATTTAAACATTTCTATTGTTTGAGATTCCATAGGGAATTTTGAACAATTCAACAAATAAACAAATAATTTTTGTTTATTTATAAAAAGTCTTTTGTAAGACATTTCAAATATCAGTTATTTAAGTTTTAAGTTAATTTTTTAACCTTTATATGGAGTTTGGACGCTTATACAGAATTAAAAAGATTGTTACAATATTTGCTGTATAATTCATGAAGGTGCATGAAGGAAATTTTCGATTAACTCAACTTTATAGCATGATTAGTTCATAACCTGAAAGGAATTCCGAATTAAAAATTAAGTGCTGCGCATATGTAGAGCTTGTGGCAGCGACATGCGGAAAATCGCTCTCTTAGTAACTTTATACCAACAATAAAGAGTTAAAGTTACTTATTTTCAGTTTTAGACTGCTATTTTGAATTAGGAGGGCACCTCCTAATTCTAAACCCGAGTAGATGTAGAACCAAAATAGTAGTATTTCGACTGGAAGTAGGATTTCCACTTGTAAATTTCAGTCGTACTCGTATATCACTAAATCCATGGCGACTCATTTAGATTGGCGCAACGCTATATATATGCCAAATCTCTGATAAAATAATACACTCTAAAACAAAAATATCGACGCCACAAGAAGCAATTATGCGATAGCTTTGAAAATTCGTATTCATGAGTGTTTTGATTAGATATGCAAATTTTGGTGTCCAATGAATGAATAGTTTGATTTCTAGCGCATCGGAACTGCTCATCCAGCAGATGAATATAAGAAGCAGTTCTTCAACGGTTGTTAAAACTTTCGGTTCTATTGCTATTCAGATCACCTTTCAACAACTTTAAAAAATGCCTCGCCGCAGGGTTCGGGCTCATTACGAGCAATTGTGAGAGTTTGACAGAGGTCGTATCATTGCATTGAAAGAGGCTGACTGGACAAATCGGAGAATCGCTCGTCATTTGAGTCGAAGCGAGGTGATTCGAAGATGTTGGCAAGGATGAGTGAAATATGGCAGAGATCAGTGTCAGGATGGTAGCGGTTGACCTAGGGCCACAACAGATAGCGAGGACAGAGTGATTGTCCAATCAATTATCAAGCGCCTTCTTCATCTCTATCAACGATCAGGCGTTCAACCCAAACACCCGAGTCCGCCATGACCCTTCACAAACGGTTGAGATAGCGAAATCTACACTCTCACCGACCGTTACGCCACCTGCCCCTTATACCTTCACATGGACAGCCATATTAGAGTGGGGCATGGCTCGATCAGGTTGGAATGACGCCGACTAAGGATGTATAGTCTTTAGCGACGAAACCCGCTTCCAGCTGTTTCCTGACGATCATCGAAGACGTGATTGGAGACACCCAAGGCAAAGGGTGGGGGGTGGGGATCCTGCTTTCACTATTGCACACCACACCGGCCCTCAACAAGGCATTGTGATCTGGGGTACCATTTTCTTTGATAGCCGGAACATTTGGTCGTCATGAGAGATATAATTACTATACAGTGGTACGTCGACGACTTCCTAAGACCTGTTTTGCTATCGTTCTTTTTGCAAGACCCTTGGCTAGTATTTTAGCAGGACAATACTACAACACATACGGCACGTGTTTCTACGAACTGACTGAAAACTTGTCAAACAGTGCTTTGGCTTTCTAGATCGCCATATCTCTATCTTATCGAGCATTTCTGGGATATGATGGGAAGGAGATTGAATCTGCCATGAATTGTGATGACCTCGCCATCACTTCCTGTTGAGAGGCTAAAAAACCAAGTACTCAAGAGCGAGGTGTGAGAGGAGTATTTGACAACAAGCAAGCTAAAAACTATGGATTGAATGCTCTGTGTCATTGCAATAGCTCTTGTTGACTGATACAAGTGCTGGCTTTGTTCTACTTTAGAGTTTTCCTGGTTAAAAATTAAGAGCTTATTTTTGTAAAATCTTACTTATTGGATTGCCTCCAAATATACCTACAAGGAAAATTTATAACAATATACAAAACCTATCATTATAAAATTCAGTTCATTCGATGATATCATAGAAACAATGTGCATACCTGGGCCAGTCCTTCCAGGGAGAGCACGGCGATCAACAGCCCAACGTGCCATCGCGTTGCCAAAGGTGTGAGAAGGGTTAAAAGTGCTGTGATAACAGTACTGATACCAAACACCCACTTGCCACTATATTTTTCGGCCAAACGTCCCCCTGGTATTTGAGAGATGCAGTAACCGTAATAAAAAGATCCTAGAATAACGCCTTGCATCTTCGGTGACCAGATGAATTCGCCTTCCTGCATACAAACGAAAAATTAAAAAAAAAATGCTCTGTGTGAAATAGTTTAAAGTTTTCATTGCGTATAAATCAAAGCTTTTGAAATGAGAAATGGTGTTATTACAGATAATCCTTGAATAATGTTTCCTTTGTCATTTGTACGAATTTTCCACTAATAAGTTTTATAAAGTGTATATTTGTATGGTATGGTAGATGCGTATTTGTATTTATTAATGCAGAATATTTAGTAATATCTACATACTGTAGGTATGTAGATGAACAAAACCAAAATAGAACCGAAATGAAAGTAGAGCAATAACGAAAGTAAGGATTAGCCAAAGTAGAAGCAATCTGAAACCAACTATCTGGATTTAAAAATTAAAATTACTAATGATAAAACACTAGTGGATATCTATGATAAAAAAGATTATTTCAATTTCAAAATAATTAAACTTTGCAATTATCATTCTAATTTGAACTCAAAAATTTTCAAAAACCTATTTTTTGAGCAATACAGCAGGATAAAAAATATCTGTAACAATAAAATTGCCTATATCGAAGCAACTAATATCCTTATAAAAAATTTAATTAACAATCAATTCCATAAAAACTATTGTAATAATGAAATTGAAATTAAAGAAGAGCTGGCTCGCTTTAAAATAGTCAGCACCATTTGTCGATGCTAAAATAAAATTATTTTTTTTAAAGAATATTTCAATACCCCAGGATCTTCTCACCTAGTAATGCGTTATATACTATCTCAAGCAACTACCAAAAACTACATCTACACCCAATTTCAATAGTTTTCTCAAGGACCTTCAAAACTTGAAAGAAACCACAAACAACCTTTATGGAAATAAAAAACTTACCCTAGAATTTTCCGAATTTCCTTAATATTTTAACCACAAAAAAACTGCAAATAATTAGATTTAAAACTTCCGTAATCTACATTGTTGCTCTCCTCTCTAATCCACAGACCCACCCACTTAGAATCCGAGCCTTCCTATTGGACCTCTCGACATCTCAATAACCGTTACTTAAATATATGTTTTTCTCTTCTCGATCATTCAGGGCTTCTGGGCGCTACCGCCTTGCATGTCTTTTTCCTGATGTCTTCAAAAGAAGGAACCTATAAGAAAACTTTTATTACTCTAACGACCACTGGTCTGTTCTTGACTTTTATTTCTAATATTTGATTGTTTATTATTGTATGTTGATTTTTTGCTTTACTTTATTATTGTGTGTCTCTTTGTTTGACTTTTTTCTGTTCACTAAATATAATGCTTCTTAGACTTCGAGTTTGGGAAATTTTCGGGTCAAAGTGGATTGTTTCCATTTTAGACAATAGTCAAAACCAACTTACAGAAAAAAAAATGCCCTTTGTTGTTGTTTTTTGGAAACGTTTTTTGATGGTGACCCTTGAGAAGATTATCAGGCCGGATTTCTTTTACTTTTAAGTTTAAACTTTGATTTATTAATACTTTCGTTACTGCCCTACTTTCATTTAGGTTCTACTTTGGTTTTATTCATCTATGTTCCACTATATTTTTAGCAGCAGCAGCATAGGCGCTCTCTAAATATATATGCATTTTATTTAATATTATATCTTTTTAATATTAGATTTGCCGGTTCGGTTCCATAACAGTTGAAATTTGCTATTATTACGAAATTTTTAATTTATAATAAGATTAAGGCTTATAAAACTGCTCTATTTTTATTTTTGTTCCTATATATATATGTGTGTGTGTGTGTGTGGAAGAAAAATGTCACTATCAATGTTTCAAAATGTGTGTGTGTGTGTGCAACTTCATACTTTAGTTTAAAGTTTCAAACTTCATACTTTATTTTAAAAATCTAATCGCGATTATTTTATTTTTTACTTCATTTATTTTGGCTAAAATTAAAATTAAGATTAAAATATGCTGTTCTTCAACATTAACTTCGGAACAGGAGTTTTTTAACATTTTTCTTCTTTATTTCATAGCATATACACTTTTTACGTTGCACAAACAAAAATTTGCTGTACACTGTTTTTTCAAAATTAATATTCTTTAGATGTCTCAAATAACATATTTGAGCACAAAATTAACTTAATTCTTTAATTAAAATGATTTTATTTGTAGTATTAAAAAATTTTCTTTTAAAAATACAGCTTTAAACAATATTTAATTATAGCATAAATTATCTTTTTTTTCTTTAAACTATTATTAGTTTTATAAGAATGTTAACATATTTAATTAAATATTGTTATACATAAATAAATACATAGAATTTAAAATATAAAAATATCTTTTTTCGACAATAAATTTCAATCTTCACGAGCTTTAATATAAAATAGGATCAATTCTTAAATAAAAAGAATTTTGATAAAACGTGATTACATTTATCTCAAAGTAATTTTCGTACAAGTATTAAAACATCAAGAAATCTTATTTATCATGCTCTCTTTTTTATATTTTCGTTTTTCTTAATACCATTATCATAACAAATTTGGTAATTCCCTGTTTTGTTTTGATGTATTATTGAGCTCCACAAACAAAGCATCATTTTTAATTAATAAAAAAACAAGTAATTAATTCTCACCAAACTTCCGTTAAATTGTTGTAAATACTTCAAAGTGTCTATGTGAAAGAAAGTGAAGAAAATCTCTTAAGAGTCTGAAATTATGCTTGGAAAAGAAAATATAGCGCTTTTTTCTCTTAAATTGTTATAAACATTATCAAAAAGATTATGTCTTATTTTGTACGAAATGTAGAGGTTAAAAAATATAATTAAAAAAATTAAAAATAAAATTCTTTACTATTTAAGAAAGACATATTGTCGATGACAGTATTTTTTTTATCAATTATTCTCAACCTTTTAGTATAATTTGCAATTATTATTTCTCTAAAACTCTTTCTGGCTCTCTTCTTTTACATTCATATGTCTGTATTAAAATTGAGAATTCTTTTAACGAAAATACGAATTTTAAACTATCCATAATGTGTTAATTGAGGGCTAAATAAACAGAAATATCATCCGACAAGACTTTCTTCTAAATTACTCTTTTTAATCGTTTTATAGACAACAAAAATATATAAATAGAATCTTTCTTCTTAGCTTTCAAAAACGAGAAATAACTAAACGATTAAACAGATGACGAATCAATGGAAACGATGTGAATTTCACAGAGCTACAATATAATCTTTTTTTGGAAATAAAGCGAAATAGAAAATATTTTTTTAAAAAATTTAAACGTTTCGCATGAATTTACAGTCGGAGCATTCAGAAACTAATTTTTTGTTATCATTTCCTGAGGTTTAGTTTTTGAACTGTAATATTTCCTGATGTTATGGTAAAAAAATCAAAATATCGTTTATTTTTTTTATTAATTAAAATTTAAAAAATCGTTTTAAAATGCATATTTCCATTTTCCCAAATCTGCATGTTTCAAGATTTATAACTCTGAATTACACAGTCTGGCTTGTAGAGCACCAAAACACACACACACAATCGTCTCCATTATTATAAGTTAATTTTCTTTCTTCCATAATGAAAAAGTTACTAAATAAAGATTGGTTTCTATTTGCATTTCTTACCTTTTGAGGTTCATAAGACGTGCCGTTCAAGCTGAACGGGATATTAGTGTCTTTACATTCTCCTGAAGTTGTCTCGTTATGCTTGACATAAACAGCTGTATTATTGACCATGGTCACAATAGCTACATTTATGTTTACTCGGATGGAATATATCACACAAAATCCAAGGAATCCAGAAGCTGCAAACAGGTATCGAACGCCAGGAAATTCTGATAGGAATAAAAGAAAATCATTAAATTATCTCACTATGAATACTATCGTTTGTTACTTTTTTTATAGCCGGTATATAATATAATATTTTTTATAATACTATCATTAGTACTTTTTTATTTTTTGGTAGCTAGGTGGAAGTGAAAAATAGCCAAATAGACAAAATTCCGCCAAATTTCTTTCAGCAATTTTAAAGCGAAAAATCGCCAACTAATGAAGAATCCCGCCAAATTTCTTTGGCGATTTTTCGTTTGCGGCCGGCCAACGGGAAACTTCTTATAATTTTAATTGAAAGTATGCTGAACTGTATGTTATGCACATTTAATTACTAGAAATTCTCGACGAGAATCCTATCCTCGTCGATTACTGTGTATTTCTCTAACGTAGAACAATGCCACACTAAGATACCAAAATCCTACCGAAAATCATTTTTTAAGCAAAAAATGACAAAAAAGTGGCAAAAGGGCTGGAAATACGGAGATAGGGGGCGATCTACATTTAATATTCTCCCCAAAGTACCACCTCTACCAAGTAACTGGAAAAGGCAAGATATTCTTTTCTTTACATTTCACGGACCATTCCCCTCATAACTCCGAAGTTTTAACCGGATTCCTAATGCATCCTTCCCTAGCGGAAATCTTAATGCTGCGCCGATCCACTACGCAACATAATGTATGCTGACTTCCTCCTTCCATATGACTAAGCCTACACCTAAATTAGAACGAGTTTGTTTTCGTAGAGTTGCCTCTTCCCAAGGATCCAGGACGAAAATTCGAAAAATGATTCGTCACATCGAAGAAAACCGAGGTTTGTTTATATTTCAAGAACAATATTCACAAGAGTAGCTCTACAAATCCATATCTTTATTGTCGGTTATTTTTTGTGTTTGTACATAGCATACATTTGCATTTTTTGTGATGCTTTTTTTTAAAATTATTTATTTCTGTGCTTGTCCCTAAATTTTTCTTTTGTATTTTTACAATACTTTTTCTGAATTTTGTAATCGCAAACAAACTTTAAGTCTGTTCATGTGAATTAGCATAAGTCTTCAGTTTATCTCCAATAGCTAGCTTAGTAAACGCGTAAACGCTTAAAATATATATAAGGCTACAGAATAAATTTATATAATATTAATCTCATTAGTTATAATAAACAAAAAGTAATAAATAAAAAGGTAATTGAATTAAATTATATTCCAAAAAATTAGGAATAATATCGATGTCTACATACCAAATCGTTTCCTGGTTGAAGGATCCGTTTCTTCAGGTTTATTCATTTTTACTTTAATAAATTATGGTCCTTTGATTTAAGAATGAAAACAGTTCATCTAGAAATTAACGTAATGTTTATTTCAAATAAACTGCAATGCTGTTAGAAACAGTACAATAAATAAATATAAAACAGCTTCTTTTTAAAACATATTATTCGCGTTAAAGCATATTAATTACATTTGTTGTTGTTGTTACTTATGGCACTTGCTATATTATCCAATAAAAAATTATTCAGACAAATATGACATGTACAATTACTTTTGACATTCTGAGTGGCACGAACTGTTTAACGCGTTTCACGAATTCTTATTATTATGTCCTTAGTCAATCATTGCTTAACAATTCTTAAGATTTCAGATATATGAAAATGAAAAAGATCAGTGCATTCATATAAAAACTAATTTTTGTAAATTAAAAAAATATATATGTAGGATATCCCGCAGAGCTATTTTATTTAACCATCATCTGCCTTCATTTTGTTTTGTCAACACCCGATGATAGATGTAATTCAAAGCGAGAACTCTAAAAGGTTAGATCATTTCCCAAAGGACGACACTTTTAATTAGTACAACATTCCAGAACAACGCCATCTATCGGTCTTCCCAATTAATATTGAGCCAGAGGCCTGACTAACATCAGCAAGAGAAGTAGCTCTCCACGCGTCAAGGGTTCCTCGCTAAGTTACGCGGTAGTATGTTTTCAGTCACATAATGTTTTGCTACTTCTAACGTCCTCCTAGAGGAAATAATCTAACTTGCTGTTTATTTAATATCTCCATGTTTTAATTCTTTTTAAATATTTCCCTGCAAATATTCCCCTCTGTAAATATTCCCTTTTAACTCTAAATAAATTCTTTTATTTTATCTAAAGAAGTCTTTTCATCCTTCGTTTGCATAATTTTAATCTTGGTTCAGAAACTAACCGGTAAATATTTTTTTTAAAAAAAACCTAGACATCACGCCACTAAAACCCCGCTATCTGAAGAATCTCATTCTTTTAGAAGATTTGGTTAGACTCCCACATATATATTAAATAATTGGACAATCCTAGGATTAATATAGTTTTATTAAATTTAATCGTAAAAAAATAGAGTCCTTGTAATAGTTGAATGGGTGTTGTTTGTCTGTGTAGTGTTGCTTATGTAATAAAATTTTATAATGGGGACAATGAAATCATTAAAATAAATGTTAATACTTTTTAATAATGCATATGATTAGAAAAAAAAGCTAGTAGTCAATCTGTCTCGCTTTCTTTAGTGTATTCATATGCATATATCACATTATTTGATACATTCACAGTGTATCTTTTATAATCAAAACAAAATCGATGAAATCACATTAATCATGTCTGGGATTTGTTAAATATAAATCGTAAAACCAGATAGGTCTTGAAATTGAAGACAACCTTCGCAAGATGTATACTTGAATACAAATAGAAATTCCGTGGAACTTTAAATTATAAACATCAATGCTAATGAAAGGAATGGTTATTTTATCCTTAGCCTGACGCATTAAGCTTTCGATAAACAATAAAAATAAATCCTATATATTCTATTTGACAATTTATTTTTTAAAGAAAACAGGTGTTTCAGAATTCTGCAATTTTAACAACTAAAATTTACAAAAGAGTGTTAAGAAAATTATGCAATAAATTATTTATTATTAAAAATAAAAGGAGACTTTTGAGCAAAAAATAGCATGAAGATGTTTTAAGATATTACTAGTATTTTTAAGGTCTGTTTGAGTTTCACACAAGATATATAATAAAAAAATTGTGAATAAAATATATTGACAAACCATTTGTTTTTCTGAGAATGAAATATTCCATTTAAATATCAAGTCGTTTAATATTTTCCTGCCCCATTTTTGCTTATATTTTGTAAAAAAAATATGTTCATAAATTAAAGGATACGCATGAAAAATATTTTTATAACACAAAAGAAAATTTTGATTGATCGCATGAGATTCATAACCGAAGTAAGGAAAATAAATTTTTTTTGATTAATTGATGAATATGTAAACATTCTGAACACGTATAAAACGCTTAGTGATATAAGAGAGAAAACAAGTAACACAAAAAATTTAGGAAGTTAGGAAATTTCATAATTTAGCTACTTTATATTAAATAATTACAATTGTTGTTGTTGTTCTCGGGTTCCACTTTACAACGCAAGGAGGGGTGCAGTAACCTCTGAGGGTATGGACCCCTGAGCACTCGAGGACAGAAGTCTGACTTCTAGTTCGTATAGGTCACAAACTCCTTTTATGGGGTAAACTTCATTCATTCATCCATAGATCGTAATTTAGATCTGAAACGAATAATAGACACAGCAGATTTAACATCCACCACACATACGGAGAATGTTCTGCAGGCAGGTTTGAATTCGCAGCCCAAGGAATGCGAATCCAACACCCTACCAACCAGGTTATCCCGGACTAGTCATTACATTAACTATAAATAATTGATCAGAAAATTGCACTAGCATTTAATTTTTAACGCCAATTGAGAATTCAATGCCAATTGTGGCAAAGCAATATAAGTGAATTTTCTACACCTGTTGGAGTAACGCAATAGAGATTAGAAATTTCTAGTTTTCTTTATTCTTTATTATTTTAATTCGAGAGTACGTCAAAATGTACCGGAAAAATCGATTCATTAACAATGTTTAGATTTAAATGCATCTAACATTATGAAAATAAACAGTTTCGTTTAAAATAATCGGCCAAAAACATGTTAAGCCTAACCTCATTAGTGTGTGGAAAAAACAAACTGAACTCGTTACTTATCTGTCGGCGGGGAAATGAAGATATTTAGTGAGAAA
>JAOUZG010053459.1:8275628-8288280 GCA_026289955.1 Argiope argentata | reverse complement strand
AATAGTAGTTATTAAAAAAAACACGATCTTACAGTATACAAAAAAAAACCTAATTATACAAATCATTTATGCATTTTCCCTCATTTTATGGATGGTATGGATCAATAAAAGCATTTAGACGCTTTTATTTGTCGGATAAGAGCCAACAAGTGAGAAGCCAATTAACTAGTAAATGCGATATAGTCAAAAATGCTATTGGACGGTAGTTTAAATGATTTTCACTGGAATAACTATAAGAAAAACATTAAATAAGGTTTGTTTATGCAGATAATAACTAAAAAGCAACTTCTGATAAATATTAAATAAAATTATTATAGCTTTGGACAAATATCATAAGTATAAATTTTAAGATATTCTACAGAAATCATTTTCCAATGAATACCATCTTTTTATATTAACAACGATTTTTATCCTTCAAAATTGAAAACTATTTATGTAAAATATACCGGGCAATTAAAAGTATCTGCACAAATATCTGTAAAAGGGGCTGTGCAAGCGAATGTGGTGAGTGCATAAATAAGTCGTACTCTTGGCCCTAGTTGGCGCTTCTTCAAACAAGAGACGCTCATTCGGCTTAAATCTGCTGATGCGCTATTAAACCTGCTCATGGCAAGTACCATTAGAAATAATAATGACAACGATAAATCAATAAGTAATATAAATTCAGATTAGACGTGAAGACACAAATCTTTGATCATCGTATCATACGTGTGATTTTGAAATTAGAGATATACATTAATAATATTACATCTCCAGCCGGCTTTCTGGCACAGAGGTAGCGCGTCTTCCTCGTGTTCTGATAGTTCCGGGTTCGAGTCCCGGTTTTGGCATGGTTAATGTGCTATGTGTGACTGTCCCCCCCCCCCTGTAAAAAGGGGCTGTGCAAGCAAATGTGGTGAGTCTGTAGCTAAGTCGTACTCTTGGCCTAGTTGGCGCAACTTCAAAAAACAAGAGACGCCCCTTTCGGCTTAAATCTGCTGCTGTATCTACTGGGGGCTTGTCCATGGCAAGTGCCATAAGTAAAAACAACATATTACAATTCAAACTTGGTAAGATTAAATATTTTTAAATGTGTCTACATTTAATTGATTTTTTAAAAATATATAGACCGAATTCGGAAAACTACAACAATCGAATGGCAAAGGAAGACTTTACAATTAATAACATTAGAATATTCATACAAATTATGGGAAAAATTTCTGAAACAAAATTGAATTCTTAAAAGGTAGTGATCAGTATTAAAAGTATTAAAATGTTTGACATCTAAAAAAAATAAATTTTTGAAACGGATTTAAATCAATAAAATTCAGTTTTCAAGAATATGGTGGACTGTCACAATTAAAAAAATAGAATGAGGTTTTTAAGATGGTTTTTTTACTCATCACATTTTTATAAAATACTAATAGTTACTGAAATTAGGGAATTACGATGGTAGTATTAAGATTATTTAGAGCATATATCTAGCGAAAGGGGCATAATATACATGTAAACAACACCATACAATATAACATATATACAAATCAGCTTACCTTATTTTTTTTACTTAACCGCTCTTTCTCTGAGAAATCATCATTCCTCCTTTTTTACACATATTTTCTTGCTTGGCGACGAATTTTTCTCGTCAGTCTCGCCAAAAGCTCGCCATAGTATAGTGAGTCTTATGACTTTTTTCGTCTTCTTATTCAGTTCGTAAACAATGAATATTAAACAGGACATTCATCTAAAATACGTTAGATCAAGGTAGCGAATAGTCTATTTTGGGTACATTCACTTCAAAGAACAATGTTCAACTAGCGTAACACGTCATATATAACTAAACGTTTATCATATTTGAGATATTTATGGCTGATGCGAGAATAGTCTGGACAGAATCAAGTTAATTTACCGTAGCATACACTGGTAGCACAACAGGATATTTAACATACAATAAATTGAAATGGTAAATCAAAATCACTAAGAAATGTTTGGAATTCGAAACTGGAAAGAATAAAGGAGGATTTCTAGATTAATATTTTCGAAGACCTCTACAGGAATTATTTAGGCTCTGATGTAACTTCATAGAATATCTGGTGCCTCCTGAGATATGAAAAAAATATGGAAAAATAAGGATGTTTATGGGAAATATGGATGAATAAAAAATAAGACAATTCGATCGAACGCTGTTTTTTTCTCTCTATTGAATAATTCAATTAGAAAATGATCAGATTGAATTGTGTAACAATAAATGGTCATATACCATCAAAAAGAATATTTAAGCTCGGTGGTCAAAAGTGTTGTCATTTTTAAATAAAAATTGGTTATTTGCCATATATATCCAAGTTATATACGAAATACAAAATAATTAGTATAAACTATTATAAATCTCTCTTATAAGATGGAGTTTAAAAGCCGTTCCTTTAAATTAGAATATGAGAAGACTGTAATTGAGTATTTAAATTTTTTATTCAAAAGACATTCTACTCAAGCAATGTATTAAGAATAATCCTTATAGAATTTTAACTAAATGTGATTTAAAGTAACTAAATATTTCCTTTTATAATAAAACTCAAATTATTGGGGATCGAAAAATGGAAGTTTAATTATGAAGAAATTAAATTTGCTTCAAAATTTTACTTAACAAAATTTCTAGTCCAAATTCCTATACATTATTAACGTCATCCAGTGCTCATTCTGTTGTTTGGCAAAATTTAACATCATCCTGCTGTTTACCAAAATTTCAAGTCCAAATTACTATACATTATTAACGCTCAAGTATTATTCCTATACATACCATAAAGTTATCCTGTGCCCCCGGTGCCTATATCGCTAAGTTATCTAACCAGTTGGATGAGTATAAGAGGGTCGAGAGAGGGGGAAAAAAGAGACGATACACATTCAGGGATTTCCAGAGAGATTGTCATCGGTGTCAAATCTTACACGAATCTGTTCAATTTTTTCCGAAGTTATAACTGGATAGAAGGGACAAGAATACTGAAACAAATGGTGATTATGGGTTGAACTTAGAGGGGAATTAGATTATCAACTGAAAAGGGGGAAAATTGACAAATTAAATTGAAAACATACGAATGGCAAATAAACAATCACTATAGAGTCAGAAATACGTAGCGTCCATCTTTGGTCCTATAGTCTTGATTTCCATCATGAGATCTGCACTTTTGAGGGACTTTTGAAGCTGTAATTTCAGTTGATTATCACTAGGGGAATTCTGGTCTCAACTATTGTAGGTCTTGAAGAGATATTGGTATTTATGAATATGGTTTACTATGGAGTGGTTTTTGCCGCGTGAAAGGGCATTTGATGCAACCCTCTTGTACCAAATATCCTTTCACGCGGCAAAATCCACTCCATAGTAAACCATATTCATCTATACAATATTATATACTTATTTAACAATAATAAATAACTTCAATGAAATAATTTAATGCAACAAACGAATGACATAACTTTAAACAAATATCGAAATGAAAGTTATTTTACTTGTTAAATATGAAAACCGTTTCTAGTAATCAAACTCTTTTTTAAAAACTATATAAAAATATAAAATACTATAATTAACGAAATTTGAAATGGATAATTTATGAATTGAAATTTGGATGGATCGTTCATAAATTTTATTTTATCAAATATGTATAATGCCTTTTTAATGTCCTAAACTTTTAACTTGATGGGAAGTTTGAATCTAAAGAAAGATTTCGGACAAAACATAAAAAATAAATATTTATTTTAATTAAAATATCACAAACAGAAAATAAATTGAAAGTTCAAACATCAATTTAAAATTCTTCAAACAATGTTGCTGAAATAAAAAGAAATTGAAGATAAAAGTCTACTCCAAGGAAGATGAGCTCATCTTTCTTCAGAAATCAGTATTTTCTGATAGCATTGTAAATATCATTATATTCGAAATGAATAGAATGACCATGAGTATTCAAATGGTTCCATAACTACTGGGATTAATCGACTGCTCCTTGTCCGAAATTAGCATGATGGTGCTCGGACTAGAAGTTTCGGCCCAATCCTGCTTCTTTGAGGACGAGAAAAAGAGAAAAACCAGCGAAGTTGAGGACAAAACTAATACGGTGATGCCAAACACGTAACGCCACTGATGTAATGTTTGCTGTAAATAAAATGAATATTTCAGTAATTTTACAAAGCACATCTAAATGCAAAATGAAATTCACTTAAAAACTTTATCCTGAAAATGTCAGGAGTGCCACTCTAATAGATCACAATATCTTGCAAATAGCTTTACGATATTGACTGGTATTCCTATTATCGAACAGCGTCTTGAGGATAATCCATAATGCACTATACTACAACAAAAATAATCGATGCACCAAGAAGCAATCACCCGATTGCTTTGAAATTTCACATGCATGAGTGTTTTGATCAGATATGCAAAGGATTAAATTTTGGGGTCCAATGAATGAATAGTTTGATCTACAGCGGATCGGAACTGCGTATCCAGCAGATGCATATAAGGAGCAGTTCTTCAACGGTTGTTAAAACTTTCGGTTTGATTGCGATTCAGATTACCTTTCAACAACTTAAAAAATACTTCGCCGAAGGTATTGTGTTCATTACGAGCAACTTTTCAAAGTTTGTCAGAGGTCGTGTCATTGGATTGAAAGAGGCCGGTTGGACAAATCGGAAAATCCGCTCGTCGCTTGAGTCGAAGCGATGCAGCAATTCGAAGATGCTGGCAAGGATGGGTGGAAAAGGACGGAGTGATTGTCCAATCGGCTGTCACAGCGCCTACTTCATCTCTATCAACCATCAGACGTTCAACCCAAACGCCCGTGTCCACCATGACCATTCACAGACGGTTGAGACAGCAAAATCTAAGCTCTCGCCGACCGTTACGTTGGAATGATGCCGACTGGGGATGCATAATCTTTAGCGATGAATTTCGCTCTCAACTGTGTCCTGATGATCATCGAAGACGTGATTGGAGACACCCAGGACAGAGGGGGGATCCTCCTTTCACTATTGTACGCCACACTGGCCCTCAACGTGGAATTATGGTCTAGGATGCCATTTCCTTTGATAGCCGGCCCCCTTTGGTCGTCATTAGAGTTACAGTTATTGCACAGCGGTGTGTCGACGACATCCTAAGACTTGTTTTGGTACCGTTCCTTTTACAGTACCCTCGGCTAGGTTTTCAGAAGTACAATGCTACACCACATATGGCACGTGCTGCTAAGAACTGTCCGAAAATCTCGTCAAACCCTTTCTTGGCCTGCCTTATCGTCAGATATTTCTCCCATCAGGCATGTCTGGGATATGGTGGGAAGGCAATTGCAATGTTGATGACCTCGTACAAGAATTTGAACGAATTTGGCAGAAAAAACCGCAGGAGACAATCCGGAAGGCTTTATCGTTCTATGCCACGCCGAGTGGCAGCTTCCCTACAGGCTAGAGGCGGGTCAATACCTTATTGGACTTGTTACTGTAACTCTGAAACAAAATGTTCAATTGTTTTGAGATTTTAATCATTTACTCTTCTGTACATTGTCTTCCTATCCAACAATTTTCGTCTCAACCGGACTACTCCTTCATGGTGCGTTGATTTTTTTTTGTTATAGAATGTATGTGTACTTGTGATGTGCATTTTGCAATCTTAGCCCAGTTACGTAGCTACATGTGACCCAGTTGATAACGGGTGGTTTGTGTTCTGTGTTAAAATAATTTTTTTAATATTGTATTCATTGTGGAGTGCAAAATTTGGATTCCCAGGAGAGATAAAAACAATAAGAGATGCAGGAAGGAAACTCGGGACTACTGACCAGATTGTGACGTTGGCCTCTATATCACATGCTTTGAAATTTGTTACACGAGAAAAATTAACTTATCTTTTTTTATATTGGATGTAAGATTAATAAAATTCTCTTTTAATGTTTAAATGCATATGCAGTTCGTACACTTATTTTTATATAATTTTCTTAAATAAAAAATAGATACTTTTATGACAGTTTTCTTGGAAATTATCCGATCGTTAAAGGGCTAAATTGGTATTAAAATGTTTTTGTGCTATAATATACCCCAAGTTTATTAAAGAATAGCTCAAAAAGAATAGATTCCCTTTTAATTGGTAATCTTATGAAAATTCTGAAGAACTTTTTATTTAATGAGCAGCAAATATTCAATAAATCATATTTGTCAGCTCTAATATCAATTTTAGAATTCCTCAGGGAAAAAATTTATTTCTTGTCATTAAC
Organism: Argiope argentata; assembly: GCA_026289955.1. NCBI lineage: Eukaryota > Metazoa > Arthropoda > Arachnida > Araneae > Araneidae > Argiope > Argiope argentata. The sequence goes on along the minus strand of JAOUZG010053459.1, from coordinate 8,282,062 downwards.
AAAATGAATCTACAGTGATATAATAATTACTACTTTTTTTATGGAAACCTTCTCTAGTTAGTGAATTTAAGTCTATAAATGTATGATTACAAAAAGTGATTTCTTTACCTGTTGATCTGTGAGGGTTCCGACAATCAATGGCACAATGAATCCAGTCAAATTGGAAACAGTGTTCGCGATACCCATTAAAGTACCTGAAAATCATATTATGAATATCCATTAAGTTCTTTTAAAAGATTATAGAGATTATGAGTAAAATATTAATTTATAAATTGAATTCAAAATCATTTTATTGAAAGATATTATGTTCATTCCGCAAAACCGGTTATTGGCTAATTTTTACAAAAAGTTTAAGAAATTAAGGATGTCTTCAACAGTTTTATTACATCTTAAAGCATGATAAACGTTTTAAAAGTGAAATCTTAATAATCTGACTGCTACACATTTCAGAAATGAGCTTTAAGAAAAAGCTATTAATAAATTTAATCTAATAATATGAGTAATACAATATCTATCTATATTTTTATCACATTATCAGTAAGTCCAGAGTAACATTATTATTACAAATCTGCAAAAATATTTTACTCTTTTTAATCGATTAATTAATTTTAATTGATAATCCTAAATGGACTGTATGCATCACTTTTTCAATAAAGGTTTGACGAGTGCTGGTTTGTTTTCTGAATGATCAACCTAACTTCTAGACAGTAATATTTAATTAACTATCTCATACTTTTTATAACAAGACGTTCACCAAAGAATGCCAACCACGAAACGAGACATGAATAAGAAATAATAAAGAGCAAAAATAAGAATTTACATGAAAAACTATTGCCACAATTGCCGAACTATCATCTGATATGACGATTATAACAATTATGTTTTTTGATATTTAACCCTTTATAATAAAGATGAAAGATTTGGCTGTTTTAATAGATGATGAAGGTCAATGATTATCAGGTTTGCCGATGAAAACTTCTTGATCGTTTGGCGAAGAATTTGGCGACAAAAATACAATAATTAATATCTCTAGTAGGAAGCTAGATCCTTCTAGAAAATTCTAAAATGAAACTATAAATGTTGAAGTGATGATGCAAGAATTCGTTTCTCTTTTTTGAAGCAGGGGGAGATCTAAATTGAATGCTGCTGTGCTGTGTTTTTAAATTAGCAATTAAAACACTGAAAGTTATGTTGGTAATTACGTATTATACCGTCTTCTCCAACGATCGCCAACGGTTTAGTAACTCATTGGTGACGGATTTAAATTTGGCTGTAAAGATCAACGAATTACCCTAATGCTGGACTGCCATAATTGGAAGTTTAGCAACTTCTTGGTAAAGAGTTCAAATTTGGCGATAAAGTTGGACGGTAAAATCCTTAAGTATGTTCTACAAACGTTCTTTATGTAAATCTTAGCTATTTTTTGTCACTATCAGCGATTTTATGAATAAAACATCCACTCTTTATTCAGCATTTCGGGTTTCTTTCAGCGTACATTGCTCTAACAATTTTCATGGAAAGAATAAATAAATGTACTGTTGAATAATGCAGTCTGTCTGTGACAAAGAAATCGCTTTGAGATGAACGGCTAAAATTTGACATACGGTATTTACATCAAATTTACAAATGCACTGGTTGTCTTGTTAAGAGCCAGAGGTGAGGATAGATTCTTATTTTTATCTTTACATATTCTTCTATGTTTTATTTCGCGATACAGTAAACCAAAATAAAAAGATTAAGATGAAATCTGCTATGCATATTTCAAAACATCATGTCAGAACATCATTTCTTGAATGTGCAAGCACCCGTGCTCGTACAAGTTAGATTTTAATTTTATGTTTCATTGAATGAGTCACTTTAGCATTGATAGCGATCCAAAAAAACTTTGTCTCGCATTTTTTAGTTTTAAAAAAATATCACATTTCCTATTCATTTCAATTCATATAATCACGTGCTAAAAATGACATTTTTCTAGGTTTTATTTGCTGTCGTCATTAACTTATTTTTTTAATCGGAGCTTTTGTAAATGCGATCGCAACGCATTATTAAAAGATGATTTTTGAGATGCTCGTGCAGATAATTAAATTTCAACTTTTCGCCTACGGATTTTTTTGACGCCACAAAAACTCATTCCAAAAACAATATCATGTTCTGACATGATAAAAATATACCTACTATATATATTAAATTGTAATTCCATATCACCAATAACAGATGACTCATTAATTAAATCAGTTGCAATCCTTTACTTTACACAAATATTTCTGACCAATGTTAATTCAAACTACTAAAAAAATGTAGGAACATAAAAAAACCCCTCAGATTTTTATAAAACCCACCTGCATATTCTGGCGATAAATCCAACGCAGACAGCATATATCCGCTGTAACAAAATCCGCCAATTGCCATCGAAAACATAAAGAAGGATACATTCAAAGTGACGTCACAACCCGACAGAATGACTGCAACCAATCCAGTGGCTGTTCCAAATCCAGCTGTCAGAAATGAAGTTTTATAAATAATGTAATATTTTATACTTCAGTATCAATAAAATCAAGTTTTATATAAGAATAAAAAGAATGTTTTTCGACATCATGAAGGTTAGAAACTTACATACTGTGTTGCAAAACTTCCGAACACAGTTCGTCGTCACGCACCCTCTTCTGATGAGTTCATCCGCAACGAAACCAACGATTAATCCGACAGCGGTTTGCAATAAGTAAGGAAAAGACGCCAGGAACCCATTCTGAAATACATTGACAAAATCAATATTTGGCGAATTACATTGGATTAGTTGAATCTAATTTACACTAATTCTAATAATTGTAGTAAAAATTTACAATTATTGGAAAATTTAATTTAATTCTGCCAAATATTTGATTTGTTTTAAATATTTCTAAAATGAAAATAACCTTTTTTTATCCGACTAAGCAGCTTTGAAATACAATATATTGTTACGAAAATTCTCGTACAAGAACGATGCTAAGATACAGATCGTATTGTCTAAGAAAACGCGTATTAAATATAAGCAACACAAACTACAAATTCACAACGAAATAATTGTTCTTAACCCGCTAATTTCGGGTAACAGCAAAGCAATTGCACGCATGTCAAAAATTAAGACGGCTCTCTCAAGCTCAGCCAACTAACGTAGCTCCTTCTCTGAACTGGTCTGATTCCCCCTATTAAGCCACGCCTTTTAAATAATGTCTCACTACAGCGGGCAGGGCAAATCTGGAAAGGCGTGCTCTTTCCAGGCAACTGTGGAACTTTCTCCAATATTCTCTAAGAAAATTCTTTATTTCTTAGCTTCTATTACACATTTAGTTTGTAGTAAAAACCCTTAACCACCTCATTACGTCCCCAACACACCTACATCACCAAATAAGTCAAACATGGCGATCTTCTGTTGCAAATCCCCTTAGAACAATCTTCTCTCGTTGAAGCGGGATTCCATTACAATTAATTTTACACAATTTAACCATTTAGAAGTGTTTACAATACTTACACAAAAATTCGTACATATATGTGGGAGTCTAAATAAATCTTCGAAAAAAAATTAAGACTCTTCAGATAGCAGGGTTTTAGTGGCAAGATGTCTAAGGGTTTTTTTTTAAATATTTATGGGTTAGTTTCTAAACCAAAATTAAAATAATACAAACGAAGGATGAAGAGACTTCTTTAGAAAAAAATAAAAGAATTTATTTAGAGTTAAAGGGGAATATTTACAGGGGGAGTATTTACAAGGAAACATTAAAAAGAATTAAAGCATGGAGATATTTAATAATCAGAAAGTTAGATTATTTCCTCTAGGAGGACGTTAGAGGTAGGGAAACATTATGACTGAAAATATATATTACCGCGTAACCGCTGAGATTTGCGGGAATCGCTGACGCGTGAAGACAGTCGTCTTCTCTTGACGAAAGTTAGTGGGGCCTCTGCCTCAAAATTAATTGGGACAGACTTTCAAAAGACCGATAGATGGCGTTGTTTTGGAATGCTAAACTAATTAAAATTAATCGTCCTCTGGGAAATGATCTAACCATTACAACTCTTGCTTTGGATTTCATATATCATCGGGTGTTGACAAAAAAAGAGGAAGGCAGATGTTGGTTAATTAAAATAGTTCTGTGGGATATCCTATATATATACAATATTTACATCTAATTTGCACCAAATTCATAACAATATAATATAATAGATTTTCTATCACATAATATTGCACCATATTAAACTATATTCACATTATTGTAGTATTGACAGTGCTATTTTTCCAATGACGATGTGACGTTATCATTCTTTTTAAATTGCTTGATGTTGATATGATACGATTTTTATACCAACTATAATACATTAAAAATATCCACCAAAAAACGTTGCCACGTTCAAAATTAATCATATATAAAATATTACATTTGTCGTAATTTGTAATTTAAAACAAATCAAATAAAGCACTAAAGTTTAGGATCAACCTCAACTATCGAAGCAAAAAATTCAATAGCAATCACACCAATCGCAGTAATCTCAATAATCACAATAAAGCGATCAAAAGTATTTTCAGCAATAAAAGCTAAATGCTCAGGAATAATCTCTGCACAGCCATTCTCACAGAGATATGCTTAATCACTGTGACCTTCAGTCTAGTTTGAATAGAGTGATTAATGCTTAATTTGTCTGCCCGGTAATAGAATAAAAATATTTCACTTAAGTAATTTATATTACATATACGTTCAGATCAGTACTGTAATAAAACAATATTTCATTAGAACATAGCCTTATCACAATAGAAGAGATGAGATACGTAAGTAAAATTTTGTGCTGCCATCTATCGACATTCAATGCAACTATTACAGGACTTTCGCTTCCAATACAATTTTTTAATTAATATTTTTTATATGAAATAAGCACAGAAAAAAATTAACAGATACTAATTTCCATTACATCTTTCAGTAATCAAAAATTCACCAGGAACACAAGCCACAAAGCAAATTGAAATACTCAGAAAAAGTAGAAACAAAAATTAAAGAATTATGAAGTTCTAAATTAAATATAAATAAAAATATTATTTCAAAAACTATTAAATAGTTTTATTGCCAATCTGAAATTAATATCAACAACTCATAAATAATCTGACATATAAAAAGAATTTCTACTATTCACACACACTATTTTAAATAATTTTTAAAGCAGTATTTAACCTCAAAGACATTGTATAAAAAACAAACAAACCCCTCAAATCTCTTTTTCGCTTATATCAGTTTTTAATATTTAATCCTTTATTATGAACAATGAGAAAATTCAATTCGTATGCTTACTTTTTCTACTTTAAAATGTAAGACAGTGGCGAAGAATGTTGGCAAATCGTTGAGAATGGTATAGAAACACCAGTCTTGACCAATTTGTGTAATGACCAGAGCTAAAAAAGGAACAGATGTTGCAATCTTGGACCACGGCATAGGCGGTAACTGCAAGCACATAACAAATTGTTGTATATCAGACAAACCAGAAGCATTTCTTTATACAACACCATATTGAAAAATTATACCCAAATGTCTTTTTTTTTAAATTATTATTACTCCTATGATTGTTTGAATCATTCTAAACATACCTGTAGGAGTATTATCTGTATATTAAAGTAAAATGTTTTTGTATTCTTGTATCTGTATAAATAAATAATAGTATCCAGAGTAGTATCTGCATTTTTACTAAGTTATTTAACAATTTTTGGTGCATTATAGGAGAGCAAATAATATTAATGTAACAGATCTTCTGTTAAAATAGAGCTTAGTAAATATAAATTTCAAGACTCAAATATTATTGAAATCTTTTAAGGTATTTATTTAAACTAACTTAAGGATATTATTCTTCAATTTTTAAATATTTTATGTTTGAAAAATTATCTTTTATAATAATGAAAGTTTTATTCAAAGTTTATATGCTCTTACATGATTTAAGGCTTTTAAAATAATAAATAAAAATGAAATATTTTTTGAGCATGTATGGATTTTATGTTGGTTGCAAATGCATACTTGAAATCAGCTCTGTAATATAATTGCCGAGTTTAAGATTTATAACATTTTGATCTTTCCTTTGCCTATTTTATAGATTTATAATAGATAGACAATACTTTATTCACACAAATTCTTACAATATCTTTACAGTAAGTATTCTTAAAAAAATTATTAACATTTTATAAAAGTTGCCTTAAAGTTTATTTGAAGAATGAAAAATTTTAATTGGTATATCTCTATTCTTTACTTCTGTCCTTTTGCTCATTAAAACTCTAAGGGTGTTTATTTTACAATTCAAATAGAGGAGGGGTTTTTTACAAATGAATAGTAAAATGAATTATTATTTTACTGCAATGCATTTTTGTAGAAATTGTATGCAAAATTAATTTCAAGATAAGCAATATATATATATATACATATATA
>JAOUZG010053459.1:8255701-8268648 GCA_026289955.1 Argiope argentata | reverse complement strand
TGTCTATGTTTCAGAAATCCAAAAAGTGATTAAAATAAATATTAATTAAAGATTAAGTAAGTACTTAATGTTTTTCAGCTACATTTTTTGCAAATACTTTCTCACAAAAATCAATTTTAATTAATATTAAAACAAAAAAAGAACCATTTTAATGATGGCTATTTCATTTCCGCGTCCTCTTTCTTACAATTTACTGTCTTTTTTTTTTAAATTTAACTATTCATTGTGCCATTCGTAAATAATATTTTTTATCATGTCATTACATTATGTTGTTTTGGGGTGAGGTTTTTGGTCTCAAAAAAAATCTGTAGTCAAAAAATTGAAACTGTATTATAAGCACGAGCATCTTAAAAATTCAGCTTTTAAATAACGTGTTGCTATTGCATTTATAAAAGCTCTTATTTAAAAGAAAAACTAATTACTACAGCCAATAAAACCTACAAAATGTCATTTTGAGCACGTGATTATATAATAGGAAATAAATAAGAAATGGGATATTTTTTTAAACAATCAATGCGAGTCAAAAATTTTTTGGATCGTTTGCAGTACCAAAGTGACTCATTCAGTGAAACAATTAAAATTAATAAAAATATAATACAACTTGCAGGAGCACTTGGTGTTTGACCGTTCATGAAATTATGTTCTGACATGATATATTGAAATATGCATAGCAGATTTCATTTTTTATCTTTATCTATAATAAAATTGAAATAAAAAATTTTATTTAAAAAATTTCAAACGTCATCCTCCATTAAACCATCTAATCGTGTTTATTTTAATTTTTACTTAAATTAATTATTTAGTTAATTTCGTTAAAATTAAAATCGAGATCAAAATTTGCTGTATTTCGACATTAACTTCGACATGGGAGTTTAAATCCCTCTTTTAGTAAAATAGTATATACACATTTTACATTGCACAAATGGAAATTTGCTGTACACTGTTTTTTTTTTCTTCCTAATTCATATTCTTTAGATGTTTCAAATAACAAAATTTAAAAAATTATATATTCAACAATAATAGTGTAGCAAACAGAAAAATCAATATTTTTGTGGGGCATTGTTGATTGCGATTTGTTAACTGATAAAGTTCTGTTATCAATTTTTTATCACATTTACTTTAAGATGCTTTTGAAGCATTAATTGATACAATTTTATTTTAATTTTACACTAATTAAGTGCCAAAATGTGAAAATAAATGTTGTTATTTTAAAGTCAGAATGACTTTAGATAAGAAACAAGGATTAATTGGGTAAATTTTCATTAAATCTAGAGTCAAATAAATCTCTCGAAATTTAAACATAAGGTGTTTATATAAAAAAAAATCAAAAAAATCCTTCAAATTTTTTTGGATATCATTTATCGATTTTATACATGATTAATGAAAATTTTTATTTCAATAGTTTGTTCTCAAAAGATAACTGTGCGTTGAAATATTTATTCAGGAACTGAACTGATTAGAGTAACAGTTGAAAAATAATTCTGAACTTTAAAACACAAATATCAGGATAAATCGACCCTTAAAGTTAAATATATGATCATGACTTCTCTAAAGATAGTCTTATTGTTATCAATGTATTTTCTTTCAAAATTCAGTGTATATGAATAAAATGTCAGATAATATATATATTTTTAAAAGGGTGATTTTTTATCATAATTATAAATCAACCTTGTACCAGTCTTGCTTGTTTTTGTTTTAGTTTCCCATATTATTGAAAAAAAATTGGCTGTTCATAAAAACTATGACATTGTGAAGATAATTTCAATTACAAGCTCGTTCTTGATAAGAACGATTCGTTCTAAATTTGAGAGGTAAAAAATAACAGTTGAATTCAAAAGTAGAGCAATTCTGATAAGTTGATATTAAGGTGATTTTTTATGGTGAACATCTGTTTCGCTACTGTGTATTGAGTGAACTCATTTTTTTTTGTACTGACTGATTTGAAATTGTCTTCTTTGTAGACGGCTGTTCGTACATTTTTGATCATATACGATTCATTCAGGTAAAATTATCAAAATATAGCATAGATTCTGAGTTTGTGAACTATGACACATTATTGGTGACAATTACGCAATATTTATGTGCATTAGTTAATTTTAGCTATAATGTTCAGTTTTGGCCATAGTAAGCGAAAATATGAAAACCTTGTGGGATATGAAAGAATATAATCATTACATATGGAAAACTTATGGGTAAAAATATATGGCAAAAAATAATAATATCATTAACTACATCTTATAGCTCAAATTTTAAAAATAAATATGTAAAATATAATTCTCCGGAATAGCGATGGTATTTGAACAAATATGAGGCGAATTTCAGCACAAATTATTAATTAAACAGACTTAAGAAATGGCAATCAGGTCGATGTACTAGGTATGTATAATTAGCGTGTAAAACCACGAATCTTTTAATTGAATTATTTTTAATTATTTTAATGAGAAAAAAAGTCACAATTTCAAAACTTCTAATTAGGTCATCAGAATATGTAGATAATGTTGTGTTTTTTATAGTTATGATTATCTACATCTTTATAATTGATAAAGTTACGTTTAACATGATTGTTTTAAAAAGATACTTTGTTTAGTCTTTTGTATTATTAATCATAGTTGCTTGTATTTTAATCTGATGTTAAAGACAAAGTGTAGAAATCAGTTAATCTGCAGTTTAACTACCTAATCGGCACAGTAACTAAGTGAGATTTTCTTCGTGGAAAAGTTTCGTATTTATTAAGTTTATTTTATATATTCAGATAATCTATCAAATTATCTAATTAATCAGCGAATTGCCTAGATAATCTGCACATTAATATTAGGTACTTGATGAAGAGAACATAAAATCTTTGCTACAACAACAGCATTGTTTCGGTACGGGGTAAATCAAAGGATGTTTATTTATTTTTTTGAAAACTAAGGTGTGAAGTTAATACAATCGAACCATCATCGCATTAGTTGATAAAACCAATCATCAATCAATTGAAAACTTGTAGTTGTTGTTACTTATGGCACTTGCGATGGATAAGCCCAGCTGATACATCATTTAGATTTTAAGCCAAATATATGCATCTTTTGTTTCAAGTAGTGCTCACTAGGGCCAAAAGTACGACTTTAGCAACACACTCATCATCACAGTCGCTTGTGCAGCCCTTTTTTACAAGGGGGCACAATCACGCATCTCACAAATAACACACAGAAGAATAACCATGACCTAACCGGGACTCTCAGAACACGAGGAAGACGCATTACCTCTGTGCCTGAAAGTCGGCAATTGAAAACTTCAGTACAGAGAATCAAACGGTTTAAAATATTGTTGCAATTAAGAAAATTACCACAATGTTATTTTTTTTTCTATATCTAATGAATCACCTTAATCAAACTAATACTATCAAGCAAACAATAATTTATTTGATATAATCAACCCTCAATCAATTGAAGAACTATAATACAAAGCATCAAATGGTTTAATATATTATTATAATTAAGGAAATGAATTTGCAAAAGATATGACAAACGGAACCATGCTAAAAGTGGAGGAGAAGGGGATGGAGAAGGATTAGTTTAGTTTAGTTTTATAAATGTTTAGGTTTAAAGCAACATTATAGCTATTTTGGGGCGAACCTCGTAATTTTGAATCGTATTCAGATGACAAAGACTATACCAGAGTTGACATCCCCCTCTCCACATCACACGAGCCGGAGTACTTTTGGCCCTGACGGTATTTAACGTTCAACGGGATTTTGACGGGGTTTTTTGGTGGAATTGGGTCTCGAACCTGCCCGAAACCCTACGATTCACGAGCCGAGACCTTATCACCAGGTCAACACTGCTTGGGAGGGATTAGGGAAAGGAAACGAAAGAAACTTAATTTTGAACTTTAACAATACTGAAACCGTTACTGGGCACATTACCTTGTTAAAATGCGGAACACTCTTGTTTCTGCATTTCAAAAGAGCAAATCAGTGAATTAGCAGATTAGCTAAGTAATCTGCACATTAACAGTTTTCGAGCTTTAACGGCAACATATATAAGCTGGTCAAATCATATAAGATTGATCCTTAATTTGGATACTCCTTATAGATGGCTTTTATATTTCATTTCATTTACAAGACATGACTATTTTAAACCAAACTTATGGATTCTTAACGAATTATGAAAAATTATTTAAAAACTATGCCATTAAGAACAATGCAAATCTAGCAATTCAAAACTCTACATATAAAAACATAATCCTCTAAAAAAGTGAAAAATAGTGACAATTGACCAAAAAATTTATTGTTTAAATGACAAACATAAATTGATATTTTTTTACCAATGCATTCAAACACCACTCTTAAGTATTGCGCTTGCGTTAGGATGGATTTAATTCTTCAAAAGAGAGGTGAGATATTTACATTATAAATAAATTGGTACTTACGTATTAGACAGTCAACTTTATCGCCTAATTTGAAGTCGTCGCCAATGAGTTACTAAACCACGCAATCCAGCTATCGTTTAATCCATTGATCTTAATCGTCAAATTTAAATCCGTCACCAATGAGTTACTAAACCATTGCCGAAGACGGTCTAATACTTAAGTACCAATAAATTAAACTCGGATTAATCGCAGACCGATTTAAAATCAAATTATTTTGTTGAAAATTGCAAGATATTGAGATGCTCCTAAAAAAGTTCAATGAAAAAGTATCTAACAGGATGGAAATAAAGGATAAATAAAGACACGTCTAAAAGTGGTCGTCTCAAGATACTGAGATGAATAGTACTCGAAAGAATAGTTTCTGAGATAGGTTCTTCTATTTAAATCATGACTAATTATACTTACGAAAAAATTTAAGGGTTAGAATTTCAGAGCTTCAAGTTATGCTATCAAAAATTATAGATAATTTTATGTTGAATCAGTGAATCAGTACTTTTACAGATGATAATTTCTAGCATGAGTTTCGATAAATGAATCGCTAGTTTCAAAAAGTTTTTATTAAAGAATCAGCGATATGAAGATGTTACATATCCGTTTTACCAGAATTATTGCTATTGTTAGTGCATGGTTTTATTTAATAATCATAACTATGTTTGGTATTGACGTATTATACCGTCTTCGCCAACAAACGCCAACGATTTAGTACATTTTGTCGACGGATTTAAATTTGGCGATAAAAATCAACGGGTTACACCATTGCCGGATTACCCTAATTGGTGGTTTAGCAACTCATTGGCGATAACCAAATTTGGCGATAAAGTTGGAAATAATACGTTGGACGTTAATACGTAAGTGCCCTCTGTTTACAATATAGAAAAATGATGTAATCCTTGAATTTTAAAGCATTTTTTCATCTTTTACCGTTTCTCAAAACTTATTTCAAATCTCAGTTGGGATTAAGAAATAAAAAAAAATCTATGCATCATTAAAAAATACAACGAAATAGAAATATAAAACAATAGAGAGTATACCTCTTTGAAATGTTGGTAGACGGTACGTGTTTTATAAATCCTTTTTTATTGTATTTTCACAATATTTGCGCAATATTTAATGATCACGATATCACACTCCTCTATCATCGAAATAAACAGGACAATCCACAGCCCTGTTTATCATCTTTTTTTACAACGACGATTTTATGTTCACGAGTTTCAAAACTTAATCTTTGGAGCCATGATTTTCCAGTCATGTGAAACTTGTTTTGGATTTAAAAAAATTAGAATGCAGAAAAGGCATTTGATCTAGAGCTAGCAAATTAGACACGCAGGCAGTAAAAATGTATACCTAATAATGATTTTTTGGAACATTTAAGTGGAATTTTTATTAATTAAAAATTAAATAAAATTTTGATGCGTTTACACCATAACTGCCTCAAATATTACTCAGAGAAATTGCTTTGTATAGCTTTAGAATTAAAAAAAGTTCTTTTTAAATAAAACTGGTTTTTTGTATATATTTTTTATTTATGTTTTAAACCCATTTTTTAATAATACGTTTCATTACTAAAGTGAAATTCAAATAGTTTTCATTGTTCCTGCTGGCATTTCAACCAGACATTTTTTCAACTATCGATACTTAGAAGATAAGATTCAGTCTAATTTTTCACGTTGTTTAGGTTTCACAGCAACAATTCCTTTTTACTTTTATTTTTTCTAGGATTATGATTTAATTTTATAATCAAGCAATGGTGAATTTTTTTAAAAAGTTCGACTGTTTTTAAATACTAATTTTTTTTGTTTGATATAACTGGATGCGTTAAAAAAGCAGGAAAAAATTCATATTATCAGTTATATGTAAATCAAAATTTGCAGTTTAAAATGTTTTGCTAAGGCATTCATTAAGACATAGGTATGCAATTTATTTAATTGCTATTTTTAACATTATATGTTGATTAATTAAATATTGATGAATTATTATAAGTTAAATTATTATCTATTACCATTAATGAATATTTTACTGAGAAAGAAGTCATTAAGACCATCAAAATATAAATTTAGATTTTTTTTAAAAAAATTAATATAAATTTTATCTTTTAATAACTATTAAATTTGATAATCAATAGACCCTCAAAAAATGATTAATTTTTATTAAAAGCCCAAATGAATAACTAAATATGATAATTAATAATTAAATAGAAATTCGGGTTTCAAAAATGATTTAATAATTTCATTCAATTCAATGGCTCCGATTGTGGCATACATACCCATATTTATTAGAAGTAAAAATTACACAACAATAAACAACAGTAACATTCACCTGAAAAATACACTACATGAGGCAAGGAATTGTATTTTAGGTGATCAATAAATTGACTAATGAAAAAAAATGACAAACTTTTACACACTCTACTAAAATTATTAGTCATTTATTTTATTTTTAACAAACCTATAGTTTAAAAAAATTCAAAATTTCGTTAACTATAATTAACTAATTTACGACACTTGATTATCATTATTTTAAATATTTTTTAGAAAACTTCAATGGAAGTCATTTATAAGTTCTATCGGTAGTGATTGGTCGAAAAAAAAAGAATTTCAAAGCTTCCTAACTGAGTCAAATCGCAAAAAAGTAGAATTTGTTTCAACATTTTTCTAACTACGCCAGTTAATAGAGAAAAAAGACTTAATAAAAATTTATACATCTTAATTCTTTCAGCTAAACATTTATAGACCCACAAAATATACCCCTTAAACTCATTTTTCCTATTCGAATTTTATGTATATCATGTTTACATAGTCGGTTATCAATCTACAATTAGAGGGGATTCCTTGCATACTGCTGAAAAAAGTATTACTTTAATCACTATTTTTTTGTTTGATATTAAAATCTATTCTTGATATAGCTGAAGCTTATATCTCTTAAATCTGGTTTCATGTACTAGATTTATGGGGGGGGGATTAGTGAGTCAAGAAAGTAAATATTCATATTTCGAATAGAATACTTAAATGTGCAGTACCATGTTTCACTAAGGTTCTAAATCTTTTCCTTAGACTAATAATTTGGCATTCTGGCATAAGAATACAATGACTGGAAATCCCTTTTTTTATTGAATCTTTTATTATTACATTTCGAGCAAAAAGTATGCAAAATGACTTTATACTTTCGCACGCAGTCGTTATACAAGCAATGGGAATTCTGATTTTTTTTTTAGAAGTATAACTAAAATGCGAATAGGGTGTAAAACTAAGTCAATTTTTCGTTTTTTGTGTTGTTAATTTATGATCACTGATGTCTGGTGACATACCAAAGAAAGAAATGTGTTTTTTTAGTGTTGTTGTTAGAGAATGGCGCGAGAAAATTAGTAAATCGGACTGAAATACACGACTTTTTTGTCTATAAATATATGACGGACTTATTTTCTTAGGGATACGTCAGAGAGAGCCTTAAAGATTTTCCAGGAAGAGTAAGTTTGCTAACTTATAATTTTTATTTGCAAAAATTAAATTAAATAAATATGTATTTGAATTTTTGTATAAATTATATTGAAGAAATGCATAAGTAATAAAAACAGGCAGTTAAAATCCATACGGCTATACGTTAATTTGAAAGAATTATCTTTTTATTTCTTGATAAAAAAATTATAAAGTAAAAACTTACCAGATGAGATGTTTGTAAAATTATTTGATTGAAATTTTGAAGATAAATTTAATACATTCTTAATTTCTGAAAATGAATAAGATAATTCTATACATTCTTTAAATATTGGGATTCAATTAATAAATAACTTCATTTTTTTGTATTTTTAAGCATTAAAAAATTTGCTTATTTTTTTATTCAGGAACTGCAGAACAACTGACCAATAAAATAGAGTAAATAGAGAAGATAATAATAAATAAAGTAATAATAATTAATAAAATAGAGTAAAATAGTGAATAATAAAATAGTCGCAAACGAGAAATTATTATATAAAATTTGGATAAATAATATGCATTAAAGTTTAATTTATGAAGTTTAGAGAAGAGAATATCACAAAGATTTAAAATTGGGGGAAAGTGTGTATAAAAATATATAATAGCATTAAAACGTGCATTATTAAAATATAAAAATCCATGTATGTTTCCATAATCCATGTATGTTTCCAAAATAAATTAACTTAGTCCGCTGTATGTTCCAAACAAATCTTGTAGTCCGCTGTTTTGTTTTGATGTATTATTCTGCTATATACACAAAACACTATTTTTAATTAATAAAAATATACTATGTAATTTATTCTCACAAAATTTCCGTTAGAATTTTGTAAATACTTCATAGTGTCTATGTGAATGAAAGTGAAGAAAATTTATTGAAGAGTCTGAATTTATAGTTGGAACAGAAAATACGGCGCTTATTTCATTTAAATTGATATAAACATTATCAGAAAGAATGTCTTATTTTGTACGAAATCTAGATGTTAAAAAATAAAATTAAAAAAATCAAGAATAAAATTCTTTACTTTTTAAGTAAGACATATTGCTGATAACAGTATATTTTTTTTATCAATTTTTCAATATAATTTGCAATTATTATTTCGTTAAAACTCTATCTGGCTTTCATCTTTCCCATTATTATGTTTCTATTAAAATTAAAAATTCTTTTAATGAAAACGTAAATTTTTAAAAATTATAATGTGTTATTTGAGTAACTAGATAAACTGAAATATCATCCGACAAGACTTTCTTCTAAATTTATCTTTTTAAACAATTTATAAAAAACACAAAAAAAAATTAAAAGGAAATCTGCTATCATATTTCAATGTATCATGTCTTAACATCATTTCTTGAACGGCCAAGCACCACGTGCTCGTGCGAGTTAAATTATATTTTCATTCATTTTAATGGTTTCATTGAATGAGTCCCTTTAATACTGCAAACGATCCAAAAAAAAAACCTTGTCTCGCATTGATTGTTTAAAAATATATCGCATTTCCAATTCATTTCATTTCATATAATTGCGTCCTCAAAATAACATTTTTCCAGGTTTAATTTTCTGTAGTCATTAACTTATTTATTTTAATCAAAGTTTTGAAAATGCAATGGCAACGCGTTATTAAAAGCAGATTTTTTGAGATGCTCGAGTAGCTAATTATTTTTTCATTTTTTCAATTTTTTTTTTCATTTTATTTTTATTAAATAATATTTCAGAAAACATCATAAAAATTTTCATATTTTAATCTTAAATTAATAAAAATTCTAATTAAAAAATTTTTAAAATTCAATGGGATGCGAGTTGCACATTCTTGCATCTCCAAAGCATACGTGGGTCGAAATGCGAAGCTGTAGGACCTGCGGAGTGGCAACAAGCACACACACACACACACACACACGTCTCTATTATTAGTTAGAAAAGTTTATTAGTTATGAAAAAAACAAAACAAAATTGCTAATTATAGGATGGATTCAATATGCGCTTCTTACCTTGGGAGGCTCATAAGACGTGCCGTTTAAGCTAAACGGGATATTAGTGTCTTTACATTCTCCTGAACTTGTCTCGTTATGTTTGTCGTAAACTGCTGTATTATTGACCATGGTCACAATGGCGACATTTATGTTCACTCGGATTGAATATATCACACAAAATCCAAGGAATCCAGAAGCTGCGAATAGGTATCGAACGCCAGGAAGCTCTGATAGGAATAAACGAATATCATTAAATTATATCACTAAGAATACCATCATTTGGTACTTTTCCGTCATCCGGGTCAAGCAAAAAATCGCCAAATACTGTAGAATTCCGCCAAATTTCTAAGAGCAATTTTAAAGCAAAAAATCGCCAACTAATGTAGAACTTCTCTAAATTTCTAACAACAATTTAAAAACGAAAAGTCACCAACTAATATAGAATCCCGCCAAACATCTTTGGCGATTTTTCGTTTGCGCCCGGCTAACAGAAAAATACCCATCATTTTAATTGAAAGAATGCTGAATTGGAGGTTATATACATTTGCCTACTAGCAATGCTCTCCATTTCTAAAGAATTGCAACTAATGAAATAAATACTATCGAATGAAATCATCCTTTTAACGTTACATAAGTATACATTATTAGCAAAATATATTTTATGATATCTCCAAGATATTTTTCGATATTTTAAATACTGGCCAATGTTGTGAAGATATTGTAACAAAGTTGTCGGGTATGATGCGAATACGGATACACAAATAGTTGAAATTAAAGCTAACATGAAATAAATATGCTAGTATTCGAATTTCTACTTTTGTTATGACAATTATCTGCTATCGGACACAAAAACTAAATTCTATGAGTTTAGGATCTCTTGTATTATAAAAGCTAGACATTACTGCGTATGATAGATGCATTTTATTACAATATTTTTTTAATCCAATAACTGTGCAATTATAATCACACTGAGTTACTTACCGATTAAAACAGACAGTATATAACAAGAAATTTCAATTTTTATTGATGTGGAGTGAAGAATAGACAAGTTGTTACCTTTTACTTCTGAGAAATCGTTTGACGGAGATTCTGAGGGACATAGACAAGTTAACGATATTCTTTTTTTTTCAAGAGTTATTCAAAAAAGACTTTTAAGGAGTGAGAATAGCACGTTTATAACAAAGTTTACATGAAGACATTTTACCATTCAAAATGCTTTTAATGTTACTAAAACGGCCTGCCAAACTTATTCGCCAGGTTTAAATCCAATTGAACATGTATTGGATTCTTTGAGCCGCAAAGTTGCATCTTGTAAAATATTTCTCGAAACCTCGAAGCGCTAAAGATTCCACTAATTGATGAAACATAGGTAAAAGTCGATGAAACAAAGATTTGAAGTTAATATTGTCAGCAATGATGACATCTCACAGTAAAAAAATATGTTTGAATCCATTTTAAACAATTTTTCAATCACAAAATTTGTTTTCATTAAAACACTTATTAATTTAATAATTTGATGTTAATCTCAGAGAAATCTATGTTGAAAAGAGCCTTGAAAAAATGTACAATAAAAGAAGAAAAAATTGCTGAATTGTGTAAAAAAGTAGAAAAAAATGCTTACTTTTTATCGATAAGAAGAGTTAAATTGTTGTTGTATTGTTACTTAAGCACTTGCCATGGACAAGCCTCGACTGATACCTCAACTGATTGAAGTCAAAAGGAGCGTCTCTTGCTTGTTTGTTTATGAAAGTAGCGCCAACTAGAGCCAAGAGTACTACTTAGATACACACTCACCACATTAGCTTGCACAGCTCCTTTTTACAGGGGGACAAACTCGTACATCTCACAGATAGCATACAGTAGAACTACCATTCCATAACCGGGAGGCGAATCAGGGACAACAAGAAGTCGCGCTACCTGTGTGCCAGAAAGCCGGCTATTTTTCATGAATATCCTATAACTCTGGCCAGTAATGTTTATAAATAGATAACTCAATGTTGTAAAAGAATCAAAATGAATTTGAATGATAAAATCTTAATTCTTTCTGTGTTTCCAAAATAAAGTTTTGATTTACTTTCAACAATAATTTTTTTAATAAATTTATATACACTGAAGTGACAAAAGTCATGGGATAGCAATGTGCAAATATACAGATGGCAGTAGTATCGCAGCGGAAAAAGTATAAATGCACAGTTCGTTTTCCAGAGCTTTCATTTGAGTTCAAGTTATTCATGTGAACAGGTTTTTCGTGATTTATGGCGGCACGACAAGAATTAACAGACTTTGAAACGTGGAATGTTAGTTAGAGCTAGACGCATGGGTCATTCCATTGCGGATATCGTTAGTGAATTCAACATTCCGAGATCCACAGTATCAAGAGTGTGCCGAGAGCATGAAATTTCAGGCATCCCATCCCATCATGGGCAGCACAGTGGGCGACCACCTGCACTAGACGACCGAGACCGCCAACGTCTGTGTAGAATGGTCAATGTTAATAGACACGCAACACTTCGTCAAATAACTGCAGGAATCAATGTGGGACGTACAAGTTACGTGTCCGATAGGACTGCGCGGCGAAATTTGTCTTCCTTGAACTATGACAGCAGAAGACCGATTCGAGTGCCTTTACTGACAGCACGACATCGCCTGCAGCGACTCTCGTGGACTCGTGAGCATATCGACTGGTCCCTAGACCAGTGGAAAACCGTGGCGTGGTCAGATGAGTCACGATTTCAGTTGTTACGAGCTGATGGTAGAGTTCGAGTGTGACGCAGATCCCACGAAGCCATGGACCCAAACTGTCAGCAAGGCACTGTTGAAGCTGGTGGTGGCTGCATAATGGTGTGCGCTGTTTTTACATGGCATGGACTCGGTCTTCTGGTGCAACTGAACCGATCATTGACTGAAAATGGTTATGTTCAGCTGCTTGCAGATCACTTGCAGCCATTTATGGACTTCACGTACCCACACAATGATGGGATTTTTATGGATGACAATGCGCCATGTCACCGGGCCAGAACTGTTCGCGATTGGTTTCAAGAACATTCCGGACAATTCCAGCGCATGATCTGGCCACCTAGATCGCCCGATATGAATCCC
>JAOUZG010053459.1:8240694-8255301 GCA_026289955.1 Argiope argentata | reverse complement strand
GTGCTTATATACAAAAAGATTTCTATGGAGATTTTATCGACAAACGCTTAATTAGGCAAGGGAAACGCGTGAATCATTTAAAGGAATGTGCTTTGGTTGGACAATTTTAGTTTCTTTACTCGGAGCGTGCGAATTAGTCGACTTTTGCCGAGTCAGTAATTTTACAAAGATTCTGTTGAATTAAACAAATAGAACAAGTGGAATGGGTCAGAAAATAAGAGAATATTATTAGAATGAAGTTACGATAGGTTAAATTAAATTAAAAATTAGAAAATTAATTTGAATTTAAATTAGAGTTTAAAATATCATTACACACACACACTCACATATATATTCATATAATTTATAATAAACTTCAATTACATATAATGCTACAGTATATAATTAATACAGTGCTAATTTCAAATAAATTACTTTAATTATAATAAGCATAAAATAATTAAAAGGCAATTTAATGGGTACTTACGTATTATACCGTCTTCGCCAACGATCGCCAACTGTTTAGTATTTTTTTGGCGATAAAGATCAACGGATTACATTATTGCCGGATTGCCATAATTGGCAGTTTAGCAATACATTGGCGATGACTTCAAATTTGGCAATAAAGTTGGACGGTGTAATATATAAGTGCCATTTAAGGAAATTATATTGCAAAAAATATGACAATACATGTAATATACATGAAAAATATACATGTTTACTTACCAAATCTTTTCCTGGTTGAACGATCCATTTCTTCAGGTTTATGCATTTTCACTTTAATAAATTATAGTCCTTTTATTTAAAAATGAAAACAGTTCATCTAGAAATTAACGAAAAGTTTATTTTTAAATAAACTGCAAAGCTGTTCAAAACGGCATAAACAAGCATAAAAGGAATAAATGTGAACATATATTTCGCGTTAAAAGCATATTAAATTCACCTAAATATATAAATAAAATTTGTTTTTCACATACTGAGAAAGAATTGATATTTTTTTAATGCGCAAGACTAAAAATGTCAAAATGTCATTGTCTTTAATGAGGAAAATATTATATATCATCATTTAATAGACTTTGATGATGAACAAACAAACGTTTTTGTTAAACATATTATGTGGAATCATAATATATTTAACAAAAACAACATATATCTGCAATCTTCAGTAAGCCAATATTGTAAATAATACAGGTTATAATTTGTTTTTATAAGACATTATAGTAATCTTTTAAAATGTTAAAAAATGCTTCTCTATTGAAAGAGGAATACCATTTATTTATTTAAAGCTTAATTCAACTTATTGAAGTAAGGATTCAGTATACTTTCAACTATATTTGAATATAATATAAAATTACTTTCTGCATAATTCAAATAGGGGGAATGGTACCGTCAAAACTTCACGCACATACTCCAATAAATTTACTTGTGTATTATTAACAACACGAAAAAATAGTTATGAAAAAGTACTTATCTTACGATATCTGACAATAAATCATACGGATATGATTAAAAAACAAGCCCAAAAAAACAAATTTGCACTTTGGGTACCCTTTTCCTTGACCAAAATTTTATATGGAATTCCATTTTAGCCATAAAAATACATTCTAGATTTCATATATTTTCAATAATAGCCTTTACATGTTCGTGAATGTACAAACAGATAGACAGACAATCCTTTGATGGATATGATTCTAATTTTGACTTACATCCATAGATGTTAAGTCCTTGTACCAAATGTTAACTAAACTTTAGATGATATATTTAGGCACTTAATTTTATCGGCATCCTGGCACGGAGGTAGCGCGTCTTCCTTGTGATTTATGCGTCCCGGGTTCGAGTCCCGGTTCGGGCATGGTTGTTCTTCTGTGTGCTATCTGTGAGATGTGTGAATGTGCCCCCCTGTAAAAAGGGGCTGTGCAAACGAATGTGCTGAGTGAGTAGCTAAGTCGTACTCTTGGCCCTAGTTGGAACTACTTCAAAAACAAGAGACGCTTATTCGGCTGAAAATCGCTGTTCAGTGTGTTTGTTCATGGGAAGTAACATTAGTAACAACAACATGTTCTAAATTTTATGTAATTCTTTACGTTTTAAATTATTGTGTTTATTTGTACTCGTAAAACCGGATTGTATTCTATTTTCTTCCTTCTGGCTCTCATCATTCCGTAGTTATTGTTTCAATTTATGTTAAGACAGCCCCCCCCCAGGGGACACCTAAGTAATAAGGACCTGAAGTCATCTTGCTGGTGGATGGTTACCTCTTATCAATAATGGAATGTACTTCCCTTGGGAAGGGGTGTAGCGTGACTGGTGATGGACCTTGGGATTCAACTACTAATCCCACCTGTGTTGATGCAAGGTGTTCGGCCATTCAATTTTTTTCCGTGCGCCTTAGGACTGGTTGAAGTAGTCAAGCTGAGGCCAAAACTTTATTTTTAAATGTATAGAAAAGTATCCATTATCTGTAGTTATCAATCATTGTCAAAAACACGTTACTCCCTTTTTTTAATGTAAATATAATTCAAATGGAAATATATTCGACCTAATTTTGTTCCATTTTAGAACTGAAACAGATGTTGCCATCAACAAAACGAGATAATTATAAACATTTTTTTTAAAACGTCGCCACCCTAAAAATAAATAAAAATATTAATTCTGCAATATTTTCAAAATTTACAGAATTATATCGTTTGCTTATTTAATCAGAATTTTGTTAATGTATAAGTTTAATGTCTATCCTAAAAGCTACATCTCTTATTTATTGTCGCATTTTAACTTTTTTCATCTATTTATAATTCAAAAATTAATTTTTATTTCCTTAGCTGGCAACGTTTTTGTTCCCGCTGTAGCTAATGTGTATTTTAAAAAGCCTGTGGAGCTCTTTTCTATTAGTTTTTAAAAAATTATTTAAATTTTTTTTTCATAATTGCTATTTTGAAAAATTAGCCAATATAAGCAAATTAAATTGAGTTAAAGTTTTTGTTGTTGTTGCCCAAAATAAGAGTTATTTAAGTCTCCAAATAAATTCTTTTCTGATAAAAATCATTCAAATGTCATTCAGCGTTGATTTATATCATTTTTGGAATAATTTATTTAATACTCTCAATTGTTGTAATCAGCTAATTTTGTGAATAATCTAGAATTCTTTAAGATTAGATAGATACTCTCTTACATACAAAATAAATGACACATTTCGGAATTTTCACACATTTTACTGATAATTTCCGTAACACACTATGCGTTATCTAACAATTATTCCATTGATAATATAATCAAAGTAAAACTAATAATTCTTGCTTAAAAAACGGATAATTCTTGCTTAAATAATTCTTGCTTGAAAGTAGATTATAGCCTAAATATAGTATTTAGCAGGAGTATAAAAAAATAATAACAATCTAGAATATATGTATATTTTTTTACCCTTAAACAAGTTTGTAGAAAGCAAACGAGAACAGCAGATGTTAAAAGCATGGTTTCGTTTGGACTTAATTAGCACATCGAGAGACATAACAATCCTCAATTCGACTCACATTTTTTCAACTGTATGATTCATACATTAATTCAGTGCTAAGATAAGCGTTTATCAGATATCAGCACGGAACAGAAACTGACAGCTCGTGGCTTCCATAGCAAAGTCAACACATGCTCTCGTGTATTCAAGAAAGCTCAAATATGGCCGAATAGAAGATTACATGTGTCATTGTTGTGAATACTTGAAAGACTTCATTGAAAGAGATCATATATTTTATTAAATGTTTTCTTTTTATTTTTAGTTTATAATTTAACCCTTTGCACTCCGAAAAATAATTAGATGCAAAATTATTAACCTAATATAAAGATTTGTTTATTGCTACGAAAAATAAATATACATAATTCTTTTAAGTCGAATTTCTATGAAAAATTAATCTGCATCTCTTAACCATTATGTATCTTATTTTGTTATTTATTTTTCAATGTTATTTATTTATTTTTCAAATTTAACTGTTATCTTTCAACAATTAAATTTGAAAAATAAATAAATAAAACGTCAAAATGATGCACAATCTTGAATGTTGAGTCAGAGTCACCTGTCGGAGAGTAAAGGGTTAATATTATGATTGTTATAAATGAAACCTATAAAATTAAATTTGGAGTGGCTTAAAGGAATTTAATAGTTGGAGCCATTACACAAATGGAACTACAGTAAGACCCCGCTTAACGCTGTTTCGTTTAGCGCTGTTTCGGTTTAGCGCTCTTTTATTTCAACCCGGGGATTCCACGAAATCACTCGCAGCATACGGGGATTCCCCGAAATATTATGCAGCGATAGGTTTCAAATACATATCCGAAAGAGTGTACTTGTATTTCTTGTTTGGTGCGGTATTGTACAGACATATTTTTATTATTGGAAACATTTGTTGACATTATTGTAAGTAGGTATTAATTTACATATTTAATACTATATTACAGTGTCAAATATTTTGATCTTTAGTTTTTTTACTGTGGGTGATAATGGAAAAAAAAAGAAAGCAACCAGAAAAAGCATTTCACTCAAAACTAAAATGGAAGTCATTAGAAGATTAGATTCTGGTGAACGTCAAACTCTAATTAGTGCTCCATTTAATTTGCCAACTTCAACAATAAGGACCATCATGAAGAATAAAGAAAAAATACTGTCATCGGCAACTGCAACTACGTCAAGCTCTGCAACTAGAATTACCCGTTCTAGAAATAATATCATAGAGGAAATGGAAAAACGACTGTCTATATGGATTGACGACGAAATTGACCGCAATATGCCATTAAGCCAATCTATCATAATGGAAAAAGCTAGAAGAATTTTTAATTACATTCAGGCTGAGACAATTGACAAAAGTGAAACTTGCGTTGTTAGTCGAGGATGGTTTAATAGATTTAAACATCGAAATAACCTTCACAACATAAAGATTACTGGAGAAGCAGCAAGAGGTGATACAAAAGCGGCGGCTGAATTTCCAGCGATATTAAAAAAAATAATTGAAGAAGAAATCTATCCTCCAGAATTGGTTTTTAATGTTAAAGAAACAGGCTTGTTTTGGAAAAGAATGCCGAAACGAACATTTCTATCCCGTGAAGAGAAACGGGCACCAGGATTTAAAGCTGCAAAAGATCGCTTAACCCTTCTACTAGGTGGTAACGCAAGCGGAGATTTTAAATTAAAACCATTACTAATTTACCATTCCAAAAACCCAAGAGCGATGAAAGGCATATCTAAATCAACTTTACCTGTAATTTGGGAGTCTAATAAAAAATCATGGATAACTGCGAAAATTTCCAGGATTGGTTCACTGAACGTTTCTGCGCGTCTGTTAAACGTTATTGCGAAATTAAAAAAAACTTGAACAAAAAGCACTTCTATTAATTGATAACGCTCCAAGCCACCCAACAAATTTATCAGACTTAACAACATGCATTCCAGTCGCAGTGGTTTTCTTGCCGCCTAACACAACTGCCTTAATTCAAACAATGGACCAAGGCGTTATATCAAATTTTAAGGCTTATTACTCGCGGCGAACCTTTAAGCTAATGTTTGAAAACACAGACGGAGAAGAGAACCAGTCCATAAGAGAATTTTGGAAAAACTACAACATCGTGGATGCTGTAGAAAACATAGGCCTTTCTTGGAATGAGATAACAGAAAGATCTTTGAAAGGAGTATGGAAGAATATTTGGCCGGATTTAAGTTAGAGCGATGACGTTGGACACTCGATGTGGATGAAATAGTGGAAGAGATAGTGAAATTAACGAAGCAAACCAGTTTTGAAGGGGTAAATGTGGAAGATGTCGAAGAAATAATTCAAGAAGCAGCGGCTAGTCTTTCTAATGATGAGCTCAAGGAATTAACTGAACAAGAAGAAAACAAAAATGTTGACAGCAGTGATTCAGAAGAAGAGCAAAAAGAACTTTCGATGGCGTTTGTAAAAAGGAGTTTGTCTACCATAACTGAAATAATGGATCAATTCATTGAAAATGATCCGAATTTTGACAGGAGCTCAAAAGTAAGGCGTGGTGTTAGAGATGCTCTATCCGTTTATGAAGAACTTTTAAGAGAACAACGCAAAAGAAAAAGGCAAACAACATTAGATGCTTTTGTCATAAAAAGGCAGAACACTGAAAACGCGGAAGGCTAACTAAATATGACTGACTTAGAAATTTATGTTTTTTTAAGAATATTCTTTTTGTTATATATATATATATATATATATATATATATATATTGCAAGAAATAATAATGTAGTATTAATTTGGGCTTTAAGAAATAAATGTTTGGTTTTATTTTTATTAAAAAACATACTTTTTAAATTTAATACCTAACCAATTTCCTAGCCATCTTCCCCTAACCCCAATATTTACATGTAAAGATAGCCTCGTTTAGCGCTGTTTCGCATTACGCTCTACTTGGATGGAACGTATCCCCCGCGTTAAGCGGGGTCTTACTGTATATGAATTTCAACTCAAACTAATTTAATGAGGCTAATGACTTATGGAGTTAAACTTATTTGAATTATTATTAAATAAGTTAAATTATAAAATTTTTTGTCAGTGCTATATTTTATGCGGAACAATTTCGTATATTTAAAGAATTTTCAAAAAAATATGAAAAGAAGATGCATAATTATTTTTTAAATGCCGTTTCTGAAATTACACAAATAAAATGCAAAAAAATTGATTTCAAATGGATTTTAATGATTTTTTGAGATACTCATAGCTTGAAAAGATTATAATGACAGCGTGAACCGAATTTAATGACGTAGGTGATCTCATCGTCTTAATGTATATTCGTATTTAAGTGAATGAAATGATGAAAAAGTTCGAAATAAACGCTACAAGAAGATTGAAAAATTATATAAATCTTTTACGAAAGTGTTTGAGAAACATATAAAATGTATAAAAAATGTATCAGTATTTCTTTAAAATCATTTCGAGTTCTATAGATCAATTGCTTCTTTTTTGAAATCAGTGAATATCTTTTTTCCACTAACCTCAATCATTTAATCTTTCTTTGTTACATTTTTATTGAGTTTTAGGGTTAATCTCGAATACATTTCGATTATTATGGTTATAATAGTTTGTTGAATTCGGAAGTTGTTAATTCTTAAATAGTTATAGTTTGAAACTATGCGTAAAAGACAATTGTTCTTGAAAAAACAAAGGATTCTAAATTCCTTATTGACAAAGAAGAAAAGTTTCCTTATATAATACTTATAGAATAAAAAAATACAAGAAATTCGAATAATAATAAATTCGTGACCATAATGTTTCTTGAAAATGCTCTTGTTAAATACATGTGTTTATTTATTTATTTTCAAATTATAAATTATGTTTATTGGCTGAAATGATCAATAAAATTGCAAAAGCTTTTCCTCAAAAATGACAGCAATATCCTGTTCTTAAACAATAAATACTTTAGCAGAAATGGCAATTAGATGCAGTCAAGTAATTAGGGACGAACTCCAAATTACATATTTTGAAATATAACTGCTTTCTAAGCGAGAAAACGCAACGATGAAAAACAAACCTGATGTTATATTTTTACAAAATTTACTTATTGTCTTATTAGGAGTGTGTTATCAACAGATTGTAGTTAAAAATTTTGGCAATTATATGTATACTTAACTACAATCTCAGCAAGAAAAGTGAATATTTTTAAATTAATAATTAATTGCATTTTATATATTTACGTGAAATTATGCAGCAATATTTTAGGACGTTCATTTGCTATTCAATATATCACTGATGCATTTTACATGTCGTGTATGAAGAATATAATGAAAAAAGTGTAGAAATCATAAAATATATGGCACAAGACACTTATTTGTCTTTTCGTTTTAATCCTTCTTCGGTTCGAACCACGCTTTTTGGCATTGAGATCATATATCCGTGATCGCGACAACTATAAGAATTGAACATTAAATGTATTTGATTTTTATTGAAAATTCTATATTTCTGTTAAATGTCAAATGAAATACTACTATATATAATAGGCCTTGGAAACTTATATCCAAAATGAGATGCAAAAATGAAATTCGACGTATCGTTATAAAAACTTATGGATTTCGTGTTATTATCATGTCGGAACATGATGTTATTTTGTGAATGAGGTAGACAAAAATCCGTAGGCGAAAAATTGAAATTTTATTATCTTCGCGTTGCCATAGCATTTACAAAAGCTCCGATTTAAAAAAAGTTAATGACTACAGCCACTAAAACCTAGAGAAATGTCATTTTGAGCACGTGATTATATGAAATGAAATAAATAGGAAGTGTAGATTTTTTTTAAACAATAAATGCGAGACAAAGTTTTTTGGATCGTTTGCAATACTAAAGTGACTCATTCGATGAAACAATGAAAATGAATAAAAATATAATTTAACTTGCACGAGCACGTGGTGCTTGGCCGTTCAAGAAATTATTCTCTGACGAGATACATTGAAATGTGCATTGTAGATTTCGTTTTAATCTTTATATTTTTGATGAAATCCATTTAAGTTTTCTTTTTTATTGGTTGCCTATATGCATGAGTGAATGAACTGACTAAAACTGCTTCATGATACATAAAGAAAAACTAGACCATACATTTTTTGTCGACTTACTTTTGGCTTTAACATTAAAAACATATCTGTATAAATTTTTGGATATTGTTGGTCAAACTGAAAAGAAAGATTCATACTCGATTTTTCTGAAACATGTTACGATGTTTAAGAAAAATGCGCCATATTTGTTGGTATGGTGAATGTAAACAAAGAAAAAATACATTTTCAACGCTTTCGGATCTGAAAAATGAATAATTTATAAGCTCATGATTTCAACAACACGTTTATAAAATAAGGGATCTTTAATTCTAATGTTTGAGACAGAAACACATCATTATTTTTCAAAGATAAACAAAATACATTACCTTTTAAAATGACCCTAAATTGTTAGTTGCATCTTCATGTTGAACTCATTATGGAATCAGTTTGAATTTTCAAAGAATGTAGTGAGCAAAATATTCAATTCAACTGTAATATAAAAAAATTATAGCTGTAAAAATTAATAATAAAAAATATTTTTAAAAAATAGAGATAAATTTTTAAACAGGATCAACAATTCTGATTCCATTTCGCATTGTTACAATCTACGATTAACTTAGTTCCGTATCACGAATAAAGTATTTGTGAGAATGTAAGCCGAAAAACAACATATTTTAAAATTAGAAATGAATAAAATACAATAAAAAATTTCTGACAAATATGATATATAAAAATACTTTAGACATTTTGAGCGGTGCTAACTGTTTTCTGCGTTTTACGTATTCTTATTTATATTGTTACGTTTTTAGGGTAGCGGGTTCGGATTGAGTGGACTTTACTTGAGGACAGCACAAACAAAACTTATTTACAGTTTTTTTTACAGGATGACTTCAGAAAATAAAACTTTAGATAAAACAATTCAGCAGTCAACAGTCATTAACAGGATAAATGCAAGCCTTACGCACAATAAACAGACTTCGAAACAGATATCGTATAGAAAGCAAACAGTAAATCACAGCAAGCTCAATAATACAACGCTAATAGCAAACAAGCTCAATAATACAACGCTAACAGCAAACATAAACACAAATCATTAATAACAAGTGAGATAAGTAATCCGCTAGTCCAGTGAGTCACTACTCTTTCGAGAGGAAAAAACTCTTCCGAAACTACGGCAACCCGTCCCTTATATAGCCGATCCCTTATATAGCACACGGGGCTTCGTGAACGTTCCAGTGGCTACCAGACTATTCCTTTCGCCAAACCAACCCAGTTGGCGCGAAGCTTCTCGCCAAACACCACCAACCTCGGCGCGCCCGCACTCGTAATAATATCTTAGTTAATTATTGCTAAAGAATTCTGGAGATTTCGGATATATGAATATGAAAAAGATCAGCACCAGTTATTTTAATTACACATTAAAATAATTGGGTAAACAGAGGATTCAAATATTTTTATCATATTTAACAGTAAAAAATTGGAAACCTTGTAATTATTGAATGGCTATAGATTGTCTAGAGAGAGTTGCTCATCCACTAAAATTTTAAAATAGGGACAGTAAAATCATTGAAATAAATAATATTTTCTAATTATGCATATGATAAGAACATACAGATAGTAATCAATCTTTCTCCAGTTTTCTTGCAAATTCATATGTATATTTTATGTTAATATTTGATGCATTCACATGGGATCTTTTGAGATTAAAATCAAATCGATGAAATCATATTAATCAAGTCAAGGATTATATAAAGGACGTGAAAAAAGATAGGTTTGAAATTAAAGACAGCCTTCGAAAGGTGTGTACTTGCATACAAATAGTGATTCCATGAAATTTTAAAATATAAACATCAACGTTAATGGAAGAATGATTAATTTTTCCTTTTCCTGGCGAATTTAGCTTTTGGTGATTCTTGTATGTTCTCTTTGGCAATTTATTTTTTAAAAAAGGAGGTCATTTAGCATTTTGCAATTTTAACAACCAAAAATTATAAAAGACTGTTATGAAAATTATGCAAAATTTTTTTATCATTATGAATAAAGTATGAATTTTGAGCCAAAAAACAATGTGAACATTTTAAAACATATTTTCAAACGTTTTTTTTTATCAAAAGGAAATATATTTAAAATTCAATGCCCCGGATTATCAGGTTATTTCAAAAGTTGAATAGTTTTTTAATTTTTAAAATGTACTAAGTTTAGTTATTTTTAAATACTTTTTGGGACGGATTATGTAATTTTGAACCACTGTCAGATGACGAGGACGACACCTGAGCTGGCACTCCCTCACCATACCACCTTGACGGATTTAACGTGCAACATAACCCCTTACTAAACAGTTGTCTGGTGGAATCGGGGCTCAAACCTGAAAACCTACCATTTCCAAGCCCAGACCTTAACACCAAGTCACCTTGGCGGTTTTTAAAATGTATTATTAAATTAAGTTTACATCACATAGTAAACAATGGTAGGTAGAAAAATTAGATAAAAACATTCGCTGCTGACATAGAAGCATTGAATCAAGCTTCAAATCAGCTTCGATTTTCAATACATATTTCATGTCAGAAAAAAAAGTAATTAATTAAAAAATAAAACATTTCTTTTTATAATTTTATGAAAATTATTTAATAAAAGAATATATTCCTAATTAGCGGTCATTATTTGATAAAGAATTTTAACTATGTTTCAGAATTTAAATTTATTATTTAATCAATAATTTTACGATAAAAGTGATGTTTAATGTACTCCTTGCTGAGCCAAGGATGCCAAGTCGCCAATAAAGATGGCGGACAAAGTAAACAAACACTTCCATGGAACAGTTACGGTTACTACTTTCCACAATATAATTACGATTTTTCTGCTGATAAGTACTGGTTTTTTTTTCTCCAGAATGGTTGTGCCGGTCTGTAGGGTGCAGCGCAAAATTTAGAGCATGCGATGCCTTCGATGCCAGGTGTAAATTTTTAATATATACTAGCCGCCTTTGGCGACCAGTCGGTTCGCCAGTATTAATGCTCGCGAAAATTTTCATTTAATATTTTATGTAGCTGAGTCTTATAACATGTTTTTCACCAAAATATTTTTAAACCCATCAAATTTTGATAATCATATAATTCATTTATAGTATTATTTTCATCAGATGTTCAGATCATTGTGCTACTCATCTTTTCTTTCTATCCTAGCAATGATTGTCCCGGAATCGATATTTTACTTTATTGGTGGAGGGAAAGGTCTAAAATTCTACGTTTTTATAGAATAATGAGATTCAAATTTTTATAAATGTAAACACACTAAACAAATAAAGACACAATTGGTTTTCAAGAGATTCGAAAGTTTAAAAACAGCTTGGAAAATGCCACGCAGGGGAAATAATGGTGATACACCCACTCTTTTCTTTTTCTATCCTTTTTTTCTTCACTACTTTTCTTTCTACAAACCTTTTTTCCCTTTGTTATTTTTTTTCTTCCCTGCCCAGACTTTATTTTGAGCAGACATAGATTAAATATCCATACAGACTAATAATAAAAGCAACTATTTTCTTTCTTTTTTAAACATCCCGTTATCTATAAATGAAAACCAACTGACTTCGCTCATTTCTTTCTAAACAAATCATAATTTATTACTTCCTGCTATCTTATTCAGTTTGTGTGAAAACAGCTTGGAAAATGCCGCGCACAGAGGAAATAATGGTGACCCCCCTTCTTTTCTTTATTTTTCTATTCTTTTTTTTTCACTACTTTATTTTCTACAAAACCTTTTTGCACTCTGTTATTCTTTTTTTCTTTATTTCTTTATTATGACTTTATTTTGAGCAGGCATAGATTAAATATTCATACAGACTAATAATAAAAGCAACTGTTTTCTTTCTTTTTTAAACATCCCGTTATCTATGAATGAAAACCAACTGACTTCGCGTATTTCTTTCTAAACAAATCATTATTTATTACTTCCTGCTATCTCACTCAGTTGGTGTGGGGGAAGGAAATGAAGATTTTTGGCGGGAAAGTAAGAAAAGTGTCGTTTTAACTATTTTCCTCGCAGTTTTTTCATTTTTTCTCTCCATAAGAACCATCCTCGTGCCTTAACGAAAATATTAAAATAAAAATTAGCCGAATCGGTCGAGCCGTTCTCTAGTTTTGCGCTTAGCAACGCATTTCGAGTTCCATTTTTATTAATATATATATATATATATATATATATATATATATATATACTACGGCTTCGCTAACAGCAGGAGCGGGGTTCTAGTAGCTTCACTAGTACATTGAACATAAGAGCTGTGTGGATAACACAAACGATACATAATCAAAAGAAGATAAAGAACGGAGGAAGAAGCAATCAAACCATTCTCGATACAAAATTTCAAACACACACACACACATATATATATATATATATATATATATATATATATATATTCCACTCACCCTTCATTCATTCATTCTGCAGGTTCGAAATATTGTTTTTCATTCCATTTAACTGACATCCATTTCTACACAATTACCGACATAACAAATTATCAAGGAAACGACTCGTTACAGCAAAAAATGGATTACTAGAACTGCGAAGAATTCCATTGTATCTGACTTTTAAAGAAAGAATGCAGACGATTTCGGAAAATACGAATTCAGACGATTTTTTAAAACGTATATTGACAGTTAAGAATTTGAAAAGAATAAAGATTTTCTGTTCGTGTTCACACTATCAATAAAAAGGTAATGTCTTAATAGTTGTAAAATTTTTTAAAATTATAATAAAGAACAAAATTTAAATCTTAAAAAGATATTTTTTATTTTTTATTGAACATTTTTCATACAACAGTTGTAGTTCATGTTCAACTCTACTATTGTTAAAAGAAGTAAACAAAACAGCATTAGGGTTGCTAGAAGAGCGTTCCGTTGGGTTACCATATTGGCGCCTTACTCAGGGGGCACACTAATATACACTTTAACTGAACCAATTCGTATTTAGCGATCATTATGTGATAAATTTTTTTAACTATGGTTCAAAATTTAAATTTATCATTTAATCAATATTTTTTATATTTGTTAAATTATTCGGATCTTTTCAAATTGTAAAATAGCGGTTTTAATATCAGTGACTAAAATAATCCATTAGATTGGATATTTTTAAGTTTTATGTATTCAGACTTTTAAAAAACATTATATATTCAGAATTTTCTTCTTATGCTTTACTAGAAATATCTGCTTAGAATATTCTTTGAAATATATTTATAAATGCAATTACATTTTATTCAATGTTAAAAAATATTTTTAATCAGTAATTAAATTAAATCCTAATAATTTTTTTATTCTCTCAAACGACTCAAAATAATTTATTCATTCAGGGTTTTTTAATCATCTTCGGTCTAAAAACCGCATTTAAACCCATATTTAACAATTAAAAAATGAATGATTGCATTACTTTAAATGATTCGGATCAATGAAATAAATATTGTTTAATCGTCGCTGAAAAAATAATGTCGTAAATTGTATTCTATAAACTAGTTACAGAACTATAAAAAAATATTAAAATCAAATAATGACGATAAGCGAAATATATGTTTATGAAGAACAAATAATGTTTTCATGAAGGATAGAATACACAGAAGGAACAAAGAAATTACACTCAAACCACTTGGCAAAGAATCAAAAGTTGAACAACTTACCGAATCAACCCAGTCATTCCGTTTGAAAGCTCTGTTTTAATTGTTTTGTTTCCAAATTCGTTTCGAACAACCTAACAAAGAAATCTTATCGCCGAATGATAACAAATAGTTGGCCTGTATCAGAGTTTCACCTCATAATACCACTGGAGCTTTCAAAAACATGGTGACCTTCGAATTAAACAGCAGCTGAATAATTTCGAGGAACCCGTATTTGACGCAACGCACGTCTCTGATATCTGCAAATCCAGTTCGTTTAAGAATAAATGCAAAAAAAAAAAAGCAAAATGATTCGACCTTTTGTTATTGTATAATTCTGAAAGAATTAACATTGGTAGACTATAACAGAAATGGAAACGTCGTGATTTTTGGTGCCTTTTTCAAACGGGAGGAGAGTAGAAGAAAACATCATTGGCGAAGTTTGGTGGGAAAAGT
>JAOUZG010053459.1:8223359-8235694 GCA_026289955.1 Argiope argentata | reverse complement strand
AAAAAAAAAAAAAAAAAAAAAAAAAAAAAAACTAAACGTTGATCTAATTGAAACTTTTCCCTTAAAGGATATTTGATTTTCAGACCAAAATTAACATTATTTTAAATGCTAAATAAATTTTGTCATTAATATATGTAATAATTTTACATTATATATTTAAAATTTCAACAGATATTCTCATTACAAATCGAGAAGCTATCCAAACTCATTTTCTAGGGTAATATAAGTGTAGCAATTGTTGCAAGCTGAATAAACATGTTACAACACTTCAACGCATTTTCGAGACCTGAAAACGATTACTTTTATTGAAAGCAGCTGCATTTTGGTTTCTTTCACGGAACATCAAATCAACCCTATTTTGTGTTTGTAATATTAATTGCAACATCTACTTTCTACTTACTTCAGAAGTGCACTAATTCCATAAATTTCGCCTTAGAAAATTTCGCTTTTAATACAAGCTGATTACTTTCGAACATTTGTATTAAATGCAATAAGGATGGCCTCTCAACGCATTATTATTAAACATAGAAGATCGAATAAGCAGCATAATTTTTCATTACTGAAATAAAGGTTCTATATAATCATCGGAAATTTAATTATGCTTTTATATACTATTCTAAAACATTGAACTCAGATACTAGTCATTATTTTTTTAATACTTGATCGTTAAAAAGAACTATGATACATTATTAACCCTTTGCACTCGGAAAAGTAATTCGATGCATAATTATTCAAAATAAAAAGGCTTGGTTATTGCTCCAAATTTGTGTGTGTGTGTGTGTGTGTGCGCGCGCTTAAAATTGGATTTCTTCGTCTTTTTACCATTCTGTAGGTATTTTCAATAATCAAAATTTAAAAATAAATAAATAAAACTTCAAAATGTTGCACCGTCCTGAATGGTTCCGAAGAGGAGCCATCGAGTGCAAAGGGTTAAATCACCTTTAAGCATTTCAAAGGTACAGAGGAACATTTGCAAAATAAAATGGCAAATCAATCCCTTTTTAAACTGGATTAGAAATGATCATTAAAATGTGTGGTAAACAATGGAAAAATTAAAGATAAAAGTTTACAGGTGCATCATGTTTCAAAACTTATGTTTTTTTCTTATTAACATTCTAAACTCTTGTTGTTTCTAATCCCAGACGGCCCAGCAGTGCTAGACCATCTGCATAAAACCCAATATTTCCAAAAAGTCCATAAATAGAACTGAGTTTTTGAGAATATCATGCTTTGTAAAATTTAGATTATTCAAAATGTTAATGGGAGAAGCAGGAGCGTTCTTACACCAATGACTTTTGTCCCAGGTGAAAAGTGAGGCCTTTAATATGTCCGCTGATGAATCGAGAGAGTGCTGTGCTTTGTTTTCTATCGCCCCTCCAGGACAATCTCTAAAGCAACAGAAGTTATTCGAAGGTACACGCCAAAGATTATTTGTATCCACATTTGCAATTAAGGAGATCTCTGGGTATGTGAGAGTGTGGACATTACGAACTTCATTAGTGGTATCCAGCACCCCAAGGAAG
Organism: Argiope argentata; assembly: GCA_026289955.1. Lineage (NCBI taxonomy): Eukaryota > Metazoa > Arthropoda > Arachnida > Araneae > Araneidae > Argiope > Argiope argentata. The sequence continues at coordinate 8,234,171 of JAOUZG010053459.1, read as the reverse complement.
CCGGCTTGCTGGCACAGAGGTAGCGCGTCTGCCTCGTGTTCTGGAGGTCCCGGGTTCGAGTCCCGGTTCGGGCATGGTTGTTCTTCTGTGTGCTATCTGTGAGATGTGTGAATGTGCCCCCCCCTGTAAAAAGGGGCTGTGCAAGCGTATGTGTGTGTGTTTCATCTTCATATGAGCTAGAAGTCAGACTTCTGCCCTCGGGTGCTCAGGGGTTCATACCCTCAGAAGCTACTGCACCCCTCTTTCCGCGGTAAAAAGCGGACACGACATCATCATCATCACCACACCAAGGGCATTCTAAACTCTAGAGTGACAATTAACAAAGTGACCTCCTGGTAAGATACCGGCTTTGGAATCGAAATGTATCAGTCTGTAGACCTGATTCCATTAAAGAATCATTTTGCAAGTGGATGTGGTGCATGTTAAATAAATAGTGTCCAAATGTCCTCTAGCTGGTATGGTACGAAAATTTGGAGAAATGCTGCCAGATCAGGTGGCGTCATCATCAACTGACTGTGCTTCAAAATTACGAGGTCCATAGAAAATTGTCCTAATTTTTTTTAAAAAAAAAGAATATTTAATATAACTGCACAGAACTGATCTTACTATATTGAGCTCACTACCTTGAGCATTTAGACCTCAAAATCTTAAGGATTACAAAAATGTGCCATTCGTGTTGCTTTTAAATGGGTAGTGGGAATCAAAAAAATTAGGCTTAACTCCTCTGTTTTCCTTTATGTCAATTTTAAAGAAATTTTATTTGTATTAAATTAAAGCTATTGTAAACTGGCTTTATAAGTTTTGATGTTATCGCAGTTATTTAATTTATTGTAAACATAATGACAAGAGAAAATGAGTTTGCTTCGTACCACAGATTCTGAGACTTGACTCCTTGGCTTCCGAATTGGGAGATTTGAGGTTTGAAATTCGATTGCAACCACACACCCGTCTTATTTAAACCCAAAAAAACATGATTAAGTTTGGTTTGAAGGAATTAATCATATTAATAAATAAAAAGTGATATTACTTCACCTTATAGAGAAAAGTAGTTATTAAAATTATGCTAATATACGAAGAATTAATAAATAAACATAGTGAATAATCCAAACAGGTGCAGGGTGATGGTACTGTGGTAAATGATAAGCCAGATAATTTCCTTCGAGCTGAAGGACCCCTTTGGTTTGATCGATATGTTACTCGGCTACTAACGAAAAGATGGGGAGTTCGGGCCTAGCGCAATCTACTAATCACCGACAATGGTAACCCGGCGACCGACCTTGGATAAAAACAACCTTCGCATTTAGCTTCGTTCAACTGTCGTGGCGCCCTCTAGCGGCAACTCAAAGACCTAGATACGCATTAAATACGTCAGTTGTTAACATCACCAACAAAACCTCACATAGGTATCGCTCGTCTAACCACCGACTCACTGGTGGGAGAGTATGTGATGAATTCTATATAAGCCAGATAACTTCCTTCGAGCTGAAGGGTTCCTTTTGTTTTATCGGTATGTTACTCGGCTACTAACCAAATGATTGGGAGTTCGGGCCTAGCGCAATCCCCTAATCACCGACAAACGGTAACCCGGCGACCGACCTTGGATAAATACACCCTTCGCACTTAGCTTCATTCAATTGTCGTGGCGCCCTCTATCGGCAACTCAAAGACCTAGACAAGCATTAAATACGTCAGTTGTTAACATCACCAACAAAAACTCACATTGGTATCGCTCGTCTAACCACCGACTCATTGGTGGGAGAGTATGTGGTGAATTTTATATAAGCCAGATAACATCCTTCGGACTGAAAGGTTCCTTTGATCGGTATGTTACTAGGCTACTAACCAAATGATTGGGAGTTCGGGCCAAGCGCAATCCGCTAATCACCGACAGTGACTTTGCTTTTGGATAGAAAAATTGCTGGAAGTGGTTCGATTTCATTAATTCTATTTATATATGATTCGGGTCATAGTGGCCTAGTGGTAAGGCCTCTGCTCTTGAGCCATAGGGTTTCAGATTCGAGACCCGGTTCCACCGAAGAACCATTGCGTTAGGGGGTCCGTTACACGCCAAATCCGTCAGGGACAAACGTCCTCCAGCTAGTGTGGACTAAACCAAACTATAATTCTCTCACTCATTCCTCTATTCGAATTATCCAACCTACACAAGTGGACAAAACTACAGATATTTATTAGAGGGATTTGAATCAAAATTTCATACTAAATTAAAATTTTATAAAGAGAACTTATCTCAACTATTATATTATTAGCGATTTTGCATTATGTTATTCGCAGCAGTGATGCTTTGGGACATTTTGGGACTTTCAACAATGCATATTATGAAGCCCCAATTTTAATAAGATGCCAATTTAGCTTTATATTTTAACAGATTCTGTAGCTTTAATGGAATGGGCAGATTCCTTAGCTTTAAGGAGGGGCGGGGCTCAATAGGCGAAATAGGTGAAGTACGCTAGGAGTCTAACTCCTGAAGGCATATTCTGGGCTTACATGCCATTACATTATGCCCAACTAAATTCTACAAGCATTGGCGCCAAGTGAGACTCTTACCTTTTATGCTCCAGTTTTAAAACACCGAAACTACACATTTCATCATTTAGGATTAGCCGGCTTTCTGGCACAGAGGTAACGTGTCTTCCTCGTGTTCTGGGAGTCCCGTTTTAGAGTCTCAGTTCGGGCATGGTTGTTCTTCTGTGTGCTATCTGTGAGATGTGTGACTGTGGTTCCTTGTTAAAAAGGGCTGTGCAAGCAAATGAGTTGAGTGTGTAGCTAAGTCGTACTCTTGGCCCTAGTTGGCGCAAAAAAAGGGATATGCTCCTTTCGGCTTAAAACTCGTTGACGCCTTGGCGAAACCTGTCCATGGCAATTGCCACCAATAACAGCAACTATGTTTGTTATCAACATATCATAGTGAGTGTTAGTAAGTTGATTATTTGACCATAATTGATTTATACAACATGATGATCATTATTTGATGGCTTATTGTAACAAGATGATTTCAGAATGAATCTTATTGAAGACCAACCATGACTTATGACTGACATCCTAAACTTATTTAATGGTTAAACCAACCACCTATAACCACTACATTTCTTCTGTGTACTATTAGTGATATGTGTGACTGTGCCCCCTGTAGAAAGGGGCCGTTCAAGCAAATGTGGTGAGTGTGTAGCAAATTTGTACTCATGACCCTAGTTCGCGGTACTTAAAAAACAAGAGACGCCCCCTTCGGCTTAAATCTGCTGTTGTATCAGCGGGGGGTCTTGTCCATAGGCGAGTGTCATAAGTAACAACAACAACCATTTATGATTAAGTTTGTAGTCAGTAAAATCCGACTACTTTTATTCGCTTTCTTAGTGGACAGCTTAGAGCTACGAAACATTTTGAAGGCTATAAGAGCTTAGAAGTCTGCCCTGTTTTACGGAAATGACTTTGTATGTTCAAAGACCATGATGGGCTGAGGGTTAGGTCTCGGCTCGTAAACCGTAGGACTTTGAGTTCGAGGCCCGATCCCATCTAAGAACCATCGTGCAAGGAGATCAATTACACTTTAAATCTGTTAGGGCCAAACGGGTGTGATGTGGTGTGCAGAGGGGGTGAAAGCTCAGGTGTCATTCTCGTCATCTGACAGCAGGTTAAAATTACGAGGTACGTCCCAAAATAGCCCTACTATTGCATTAAAACTGGACGTTAATTTAACTAAATTAAACTAATTCACTCGTTCACATTCTCATTTGTCTGAGCCTCTTAAACCAGGATCTTATTGTCAATCCATTGTTAGTATTGGTCTTCTTTCGGGTGACATTTTCATAGACTTGATTTAACTCTGCTGCTCTTGGGGATGCATTAAATCAATAGCACATCCTGTTGTTGTTGCTACTTATGGCACTTGCCATGGACAAGCCCCCGTTGACTATATCAGCAGATTTTTAAGCCGAAAGAAGCGTCTCTTGTTTCAAGTAGCGCCAACTAGGGCCAAGAGTACGACTTAGCTACACACTCGTCACAGTCGCTTGCACAACCCCTTTTTACAGGGGGCACAGTCACACATCTCACAGATAAAACAAAGAAGAACAACCATGCCTGAACCGGGACTCGAACCCAGGACTACCAGAACACGCGGAAGACGCGCTACCTCTGTGTCAGAAAGCCGGCATAGCACATTCTTAACATGTTAATGACTTAATTTAGGTAATTTTTTAGTAATTTTTTTGAATTTATCTATCACGATTTTAGCTTGTATCCAATATTACTGAAGCAGATACTGTTTTTGTTAATATTCTAGTAACTAAGGGAGAATGAAACATATGGGGAAGTGCTAATATTGTCCTAATATTTTTCCTTAATGAAATTTTTAATTCTTGAAATTTATTTGTCTTCTAGAAAACAGAGTTTTTTTATTTGATTTTCTTATACCCCTCTGTACCACCTTACGGTCCCAAATTTGTTGGAAATGGGCCCATTTCCAAATGGGTCCCAATTGGAAATGGGCCACTGACGTGACACGAATGGGAAAGCAGGCATCTAATGGTGGAATTTAATAAAAAATTGATAAAAGTATGTAGTTTCAATGTAAAGCTCATATAATAAATTTCACCATTTGAATTGGCACTATTTTTCAGTTTATGTATTGACAAATGGACATAATTCTGTAAAGATATTTTTTTTTAGATTATTAGACGTATAAAATTTGATTATGAAATCCGAAAACCAGAATGTTGACTATTATAATTTTAAAATTTTAATAAATAGAAATATTTGACTATTACAATATTTTCTTTTTATACATTTCATATATATTCAGATAAAATAATATCAAACGGGGATCCATTAATCATATATAACACCTTGGTATAATAAATTTCATTGAATATCCATATTTTTACATGCATAACTATTAGAATTCTAATGCAATACTCATTTTTTCATTATTTTTTGAAAAACAGTACTAAATAATAAATAACACAGGTATTTGCGTATTACACCATCCAAATTTGACGCCAATGAGTTGCTAAACCGCCAATTATTGCAATCCGGCAATGATGTAATCCGTTGATCTTTATCGCCAAATTTAACCTCGTCGCCAATGATTTACTAAACCGTTGGCAATCGTTGGCAAAGTCGTTGGCGACGGTTGGCGAAATACGTAAGTACTATAGTACACGTGCGTTTCCGCAGTTGTGATAGATGCGTAAGACTTGTATTTTTTAAAATAGCTAGTAATCCAATGTTCTTTGATTCTTTGATTTACACAAAGAAAATAGCTTCATCTTTTATACATTTTTTTATATGTACAAAGCAATTGTATGCAAATTGAATCCCGGTAACAGAATTTAGAGGCTTATTGAATTCGGCTATTGTTTAAAAAAAATTTATGAAGTGGTAGAGGTTCATATTTCATGAATAGAATATCAAAGTGGTCCATGCTTTGTGAATTGGAAATTGGTCATTTTCGTGACCCGAAGGTTGAAATAAAATGGTACTTGTGTTTTAACAGAAATCCAGTTATTAATCTCAAAAAAAAAAATGTTCACTATTAAACTTTTCGTGATTTATGTTCGCCAATGGCATTTGGAAACACAATACCATACAAAGTTCTTTCTTAAACATTATTATTAATATTGTAGTAATGAATTTCTAAAAATAATTTTACTCAAAAATAAATGTTCCATGTTAAAACTATATAAGAATTTTGACTTCATTATATAGAAGTTAAAAATAAATTTGCCGGTGTCCTGGCATAGAGGTAGCGCGTCTTCCCCGTGATGTTTCCCGTTTATTGAGTAGTTCAATTTGGCAATCATCAGATTCAATTGTAACAGAATAAATGGTTATATACCATCAAATAAAATATATCAGCTTGGTGGTCAAGAGTGTTGTCATTTTAAAATAAAAATTGGTTATTTAATAAAAAATAAATAGTATAAATCATTATATCTCTCTTATACAAGATGTAGTTGAAAAGTTGTTGCTTTGAATTATAATGTAAGAACTCTGTAATTGAGTATTTAAATTTTTATTTAAGGACTTGCTACTCAAACAATGTATTTAGAATAATCCTTTCAGAATTTAAACTAAATGTGATTTCCAATATCTAAATATTTGCAAGCATAATAAAATCCAAATTTGTGATGAATCATGATCGAATAATGGAAGCTAAATGGAAGCTAATGGATTGAATAATGGAAGTTCCCACCTATCTAGTATTATATTCTTATAAAATAATTATAAATAACTTTAATGAAATAATTTTATGTAACAAACGGATGAAATAATCTTTCATAAATGAAAGTTATACTATTTAAAATAAAAACCGTTTCTAGTAACCAAAATCTTAAAAAAAGACTACATAAAAGTATATAATGGCAAAAATCGATGAAATTTGGAATGGGCTTTACTTGTAAAAAATAATTTTATTGAAAAATCTTCATTATTTATTCAGATTTATAAAATTAAAAAAATATTTTAATCAAAAGATATTTAAAATAAATTAAACTTTATACAATAATAATTTTACATCTATAAAAAGGTATCGAAAAATCAAAATATAGTATTTAAAATCAAAATGCTTCTTAATTCTTAAACACGAAACAAAATTAAAATGATTGTCTTACTTCAGATAAGGCTTTGGAAGAGGGCAAAAATATCATGCAGATATCAAAAATTACTTTAGAAAAAAGTTAAATTAAGAAAAAAATTCATAAAATATGTTACATGGTAACTTTTAAATTAATCTTTCAGAGCATCTAATGCGATTGGTAAAAAAAATAATTATGGAATTAAGAATTATAACTGTTAAATGTCTGGATTTCTAGACAAGCTGCATAATTCTACTGGAACGGAAAATAAACAAATAAATAAAAGCGGAAGAATGACGTAACTTCTAGTTCCGTCTTTTTCTGCTGGAACAATGACAAGAATGACGTAATAGCTGTCAAGGATAAATATGCGACAACTAACCTTAAGTAAGCAATCGTGCTGCCATCTGTAGGTATTATTAAGAGATAAAAATATCTTTATATATAAAAAAAGAAATTTTAATCTCTATTCATACCGATTCTTTCTTCAAACATTTCCAACGACATAAAATAACTTACAAGTAGAAAAATTAGAAACTAAAAAGAACAATAACTACTTTCACGTAAAATTAGAGGTTTATTTCGTAAATGTATTTGAGGAATTTTCAAGAAAATCCAAAATTTGGAAAACTACTTTCTAATTATTGCTAATCTATCGATTTAAAGCATATGATTTAAAATTAATTACAACTTACTTTATTAACTAAGTGCATAAAAATTGGCTCTGTTACAAAAATTAGTAAAAAGGGATATATAAAGTAAAATCCAGGTAATTGCAGCATTTTGTTGCAGAATTTTGAAACAAGATTATGACAACGTCAATATCAAACTATTTCGATTTGTCTTGATATACAAGATGGTTATAATCAAAGTTTTCCTCTAAACAGCTTCATAAAACGCCAACGACTGAACAGATTTCAAAGAAAATTGGTTTATGAACTATTCATGAGATGCGTTCACGGAATTTTTAAAAACATTTTTTAGTTCCTAAATGTTCACCAGAGGACGCCTATCCAGAATAAAACAAGAATTTTACCACAGTAAACGACCAAAATAGAAAGCAGAAACAATATTAACTTTTATTGATTAGTTTCTGATTACTTTACTTCGAACCATGCTAAGTAAAGGTAACGAAAAAATAACAGAACTCTGATAGAAAAAAAAATCATTTTGAAGAAACAAGGACAGATTGGAATGGAATAAGACATGAGAAGCAGTTTATAATCATGTTCAGGACGCTGTATGGACCATCATTCACCATCAAGTCAATGGACAGAGTGTTCAACAACAAATCGTAACTTATCACTTGCTTCGTGTTTTAAGTCATTCAATATCGTAAAAAGATACCGTCATCATTATATTCGGAAACATCGCCATAAAATATGACTTTCTGCAAAAGTTTCTTGTCCTGATTGGCTTTGCATAAAACTTCCTCTTCTTCGCAAGCATGCAAATCTCAGTACTTTTTTCCTAAAATTCACACCTTTTCCCAGTTTTACATTTCATTACACATTATACATGTTCTGGATTATTAATATTTTTTCTTTATTCCGTTTTGGACGTTTATTGTGCTAAATATAATGTTTTTCCGGAAAAAGCGTCCTCTGGTGGACATTTTTGGAACTTTTTTTCTTCCGATATTTTGTGAGCATATAAAAAAAAGTTTTGCTAAAATCCTTTCATACATTTGCATTATAGGATGCTGTTTATAGGGTAATTTTAACTATAAACACACTGCAGATATTAATTTTAAAATTTAAAGAAAATCAATTTTTATTATACTAAATTTTAATTACAAGTATTTTAAATGAAATCAGGTCAAAATATTTCAATTGATTTTTTTTATAAAAAAACCATAAACAAATATTTTTATTATGCATAGGAATAAATATACTGCTATTTTTTTTTTAACATTCTTGTAAGGGTGAATTTCAAATTTATTAAATGGTTTTTTTTTTCTTCAAAAATAGTAGTAGTATTTAAAAAATTAGAAATCAGTGAAAACTCAAAATTAAGTTTCATAATAAAGACATATTGAAAAAAAAGTAAATAACACTTCTACCAGATAAATACAATAATTTCTCTTTTTTTAAGTGATTAAACTCGCCTGGGCTAAAATTTAATGAAGGATGTGTTGTTGTTACTTATGGCACTTGTCATGGAAAAGCTCCGTTGAAACATCAGCAGATTTTAAGCCGGAGATATACGTCTCTCGTTTTACAAGTAGCGCCATCTTGGGTCAAGAGCACCAATTAGCTACAAACAGGTCACAACCCTTATGAGGGGGCGGACTTCATTCATGCATATTCATTCATCTCAGATAGAAATTTAGACCTGGAACATAGAACGATCACTTCTGAACCAGTACCCCTAGTGCTATTACTCTGGACAAGGAGGACTTTGCGAGCACGATGGATTTAACGAGCGCCAGCCACCACAAAGTCGAAAATCTTCGGGCGAGTTTCGAACTCGTAACCTACAGAGTACGCGTCCAACACTCTACCAATCAGGCTATCCCGGCTTCTTCTGAAGGATGTAACGGGATAAATAAAATTAAAGAATCAAAACATTTTTGGTTACATCATAAAAAAAACTTATCAGAAAAATTTGAAATTTATTTCGTTATTTAGAACCGTGACCATGTTTTGATAAGAATAATAATAACTGAATTAGGAGACTAACCCTAAATATCCTCATAATTTAAGGGAGAAAATATTTGACTAATGATATCAAATTAAATGCATGTCACTTGCACATAAACATAAGTTTCTTATACGAGCTTATTATCTTATATTGTCTTCGAGACCTTGATAGCAGACTAAACTCTATCGTAATAGTCTTGGAGAAAATGCTTTCTGTATGTGCAAAATTATTATAAATCAGAGTAGAGCTTATTGTTAGCTGATCACTAGTACCCCAAAGACGCATATTATGAATTTAAAAAAAAAATTGTAAACATTTATACACACTTTGAAATTTAATTTGACTTTTTCCATGTTTATGAAAGAGAAATTCGTAATGGGTCCCTCATTCTTTCTTATGTTACATTTTCAATACTTATTACTTTTTATCCTCTTTAGAGATCTGAAAATTTGTATTTGAAGGGAATACACTTTTTTAACCACTTAACTGCTTCATTTTCTTTACAATCTAATAAGATGACAACATCTATTTTGGGAATATTTTCTTATTTTGATTCAAATGAAAATCTGTTGAATACTTAAATTATCTATGTATTCAAAGTAATTTTATTAGTAAATTATAATCGTTATAAAGGGTTCATTTTTTCTTACAACTATTAAAATTCGATAAACCGATTCACGCATGGCATACGGCCAAAACAGTTAAAGGGTTAATAACTTTAAAATTATCAATTTTGTAAATAAATTTTAACCTAATTTATTAAATTAAATCCCATTAGATAAGTGATAATCTTTTTTATCGTTACTTTTTTTTACTATGATTAAATTATGGATTTATTTAACAATTAATCTGTGGCGAATGAATTGCCAAGGATCAAACCTGCGTCGCTATGGTTCATAGCCGCGTAACAAAACAACTAGACAAAAATGATCACTCGTGCCTGGAGGTTGTTAATTTTCTTATGAAGCTAGCACCACAATTCTGCATTAAAAACCAACTTGTTGGACAGAAAAATTGCTTATATTAAATTCCAGTTAGATTGTTTAGAAATATTTTCAGATCTATGTTTCCGCAAAAATTTCAAGCATTTAGGCCTTGTTATTTGAATTCCACTGCATAAACTCTATTTTTTGAGTTTATAAATGTTTCTAAAAGAGAAATGTACTATGATGACACAGTTCCTCTAAAAACATAAATGCCCTGTTCATCCAGCTCTTGAATTTCGCGATATTCAATTGATATTCAATTAAAAAGATCCTTCTTTAAATTTTAACAATGGAAGATATTAACTTGATTCTATACTCAATGGAACAGTGAAAACTGTTTCGGATTTCCAAGTAATATTGTAATCTGAAAATTAAAGCGTGCGCACGCATACACACACGCACACGATGATATTTTAAAATTTAATTAAAGTCTAATTCATTTCAAAAGCTTTATCTTAGTTTAGCCCATAATAACAGCATTCTAAACTATTCTCTTATTTTCTGATCCATTCCACTTGTTCAGTTGATTAATTCAACAGACCCTTTGTAAAATTGCTGAATCGACTAAAGCAAGACAGATTTATGAATGC
>JAOUZG010053459.1:8195556-8223349 GCA_026289955.1 Argiope argentata | reverse complement strand
TGATAAAAATTATTTTTAGGATAGCATAAATGGTTTTCTGTGGACATGATGAATTCTTTTCATCTAGAGTTAATATTAATATCTTATGAAACCTCAAAATAACTCTTAAGAGAAACTTATTAATTAATTTCTTTTCAATACGTTTCGGAAAGTATATGTGACCTAACGTATGTATAATGTAAAAAATAAATATAATTCATAAACACGAATGTTAAAATAAATACCCAATAAAAAAAATAAGCAATTAACAATTTAGAACCGATATTTTTGATCAAAATTATTTTTGAGATAGCATAAATGATTTTCTGTGAAGAACTTGATTTTTTTTTCATCTGGTGTTAATATTGGTGTTTTTTAGAACTCAAAATAACTCTTAGAAAACATATATTAAACATACATTAAAATTTCTTTTTAATATATACATTAGAAGCTTATATCTAACTTATACATAATGTCTAAAAATAATTATAATTTATTGACGCTATTTTATAAATGCCCAGCATAGAAAAATTTAACAAATAGCAATCTAGTACTTAAGTTTTCAATATATATATATATATATATATTGTAAATGATTTTCTGTGTAAGTCATAAATTCTTTTAATTGAGATTAATATTAGTATCTCTTTATCTCTTTTGAAACCTCAAAATAATTCTTTGAACAAAAATATAAATTTTCTTTTTTAATTCTAACTCTGAGAAGCTTGCATCAAACGAAAAAGTTCCGATATGAAAAAAAGAAAAACTCACACATTTGTTGTATTTTAATCTTCGCAACTGCGCCCAGTTATAGCTTTTGGCGTGCAAATGGCACGCTGTCATATTTGATCTAGAGTGTTGTGAAAGTTGAAAGCCACGTGATTCGTCGCGTGTTAACAATAAACAGAGAAGGTTACATCACACGCCTTATCAGGAAACGACACAGCCAGGCAGTTTTATAATTCTTTGCTTATCTTTGTACACAAAGAGTGTTTGAAGACAGCTGTTTCTGCTTATGCCATGACTGAATATAAGCAGTTTGGAATTGTAAAAACTGGATATAGAGTTGTTTGGAAATCATTAAATTGCGATTTTTTATTCTTTATTCAAAAGCGGTTTATTATATTACATCTTATGTATTTTTATTCGCATTGGTTTCTTTTGGGGAGCATTGGATAAACTTCTATTAAATATTTATATAATTTATATTTATTTATTAAATGTTATTATAAATCTAACAAGCTTAAACATTTTTTTAAAATTAGGTAAGAATACTTTAAAAATGTCTTTTAAAATTATATAGAGATAATTATAAACAATAGCACCTATTATAAATAGCTATAATTTCTCCATAAGTAAAACAAAGACTAAAAATCTGAGTGCAATTTAGAAAAAAAATCTCAAAATTTTTGAGGAATAGACTTAAATCTTTATTTGCGCTAAATATTGAAAGAAGTGAATTTGCACACAGAATTCTTCAAATGAAATAATTATTTCTTACGACGACAAAACTTCGGTGAAATATTTTCTGTCTGTCGTTTTATACTAAAAGCCAAATATTTATATGTAGATATAACAAATATACATGAAAATTTCTAATAATTAAAAAAACTCCACCTTAAGCATTTGGTAAATCTCCGCATTTTAAACTAATAATGAAAGAAAAAGAGATTAAAAAAAAATTCTGTATATAATAAATAATAATTGTAATGACCTTTAAAGAAATGAAATTTGATGAGGATATTTAAATGAAAATTATCAATCTTTTAAAAAATGAATGAGATTACTGGAAGGAGAAAGTTTTCTCTTATATATGTATAAGCACGATAGCCCAAAAGCAAAAAATATTAGGTGAGTTAATTTTTTTAAACATCGGAATAAATTTTTGTCAACACAATTTTTTACAATAAAATGACAACAACAATCTTTGTGATTTTAAGATTACATAAAAAATGTAAAAATAAGGGTTTTACAAGATATTTTAGATCTCCCAGCTCCATTCACAAGGTGCTAATTTTTTCCAAGATGGTTGCAATCTCTAGTTAACCTAGCGATTTTCAGATTACGCCAAGATCGCCAATGCAAACAATGTGGGATATAGCAACAAAGGCTGATACTGTTATCCTCTGACATTCAAAACTTCAGGTTGGCGACCATTTGCATTTTTAACGACTGATCGCAGGAAGTACGAAAACAAATTAATGCCACCTAAACGCAAAATATCATTTAAAAAAATAAGCAAATCAAGGAGAGGATTAATTTTTATATTAACATTATGATGATTTTACTCTGATAAAATAATGGCAAACTCAAAAGCTGAAACGTGACAAACAAAAGACATTTATTTTGGCCAGCAAGTTATTTTAAGAACTATCGCTAATCGAAATGTAAAGTAAATGAGCGATTTTCTAGAAACTCGACATTTATTCGCTACTGACCTTTTCTTTATTTGATAATTCTAAAATAAATCTGAATGATTTAATCTCAGAATTCTCTTATAAATTCCAACTCTAAGGAAACCTTATAAATACGTCAGAAATTTTAGATCTTACTAGTGACTTAGTCGTGTGAATGCATCGATAAAACTTCCAACTCTGATATTTTCATTTAAGCACGAAATAGTACGTTTGCAATATTTTAATATTTCTTTGATATTTTATAATCTAGTTTATATAATTAGAACTAGATTATAAAATATCAAAGAAATATTAAAAGAGCTTAAAATTAAAAATCTCGTTTCAAATTTAGATTTGAGATTAATATTTTTGCTACTTAGAGTTTGTTAAATATAATTTTATTTAGAAATGTGACTAATGATTCTTCACAAATTTAAATTTGAATTTAAGTTTTTCAATTTAAATTAATTTAATTTTTTGCATATTATTAATTGTTTAGAAGGTAATTATATTCATCATAGATTGCTAATATGGTGTATTTGATCTCAACAATTATGATTCAATGCTGATAAATACTAACAAAGATACTGATTTCGAACTTTTTTTAAAAAAAATATTTTATATTTGGTCACAAAAGTCAGACCATATATATTAAATAAAGATATCAAAATAATAACTTCTTTATCTTTGAAATAATCTTTTTTTTAATCATAAAAAGAAAAAAAAATTAGAGCAATAAATAATACGTTTTCTTGGAAAAGGAAAAAAAAGAGAGTTTTAAAAGAAAAAAAAATCTTGGGGAAAAGATTATGGGATCCTTTAATTTAATATCATAGTCACAAGGCAAATACAACTTACGTGTCTTTTAATGTATTTTACAACGAACAGGAAATAACGAAAATCATTTTGATTACACATCAAAAATGAAAGCTATTTTTGATGTTGATACAATGAAGTGCTTTGAAAATAACAAATAATAAAATTTATAATTGAAGTTTTAAACTCGTTTAAAATTTAGTTATATTCAAAAATATTCACATTATCATGAAAAAATTCCGAAATCAAGTTTAATTTTTAAGTAATTTCCTGCTGGGTTTCTGGCACAGAGGTAGCGCGTCTTCCTCGTGTTCTAGGAGCCCTGGTTGTTTTTCTTTGTGCTATCTGTGCGAGGTTTGACTGTGCCCCCTTTGAAAAAGGACTGTGAAAGCAACTTTGATGAGCGTGTAGCTAAAGTCGTACTCTTTACCGTAGGTTAAACAAGAGACGCATATCTTTGGCTTGAAATCTGCTGATGTATCAGCGAGGCTTGTCCATAGGAAAGTGCCAAGTAGTAGCAACAACATTAATTTCACAAAAAAACTCTTCTAAATATAAGTTTATGTCAATATTATAAATTTAAAAATCTTTTTTTTTAATTTTAAACTGATTTACAAAATTAGTTATATGCAATAATATTTATATTGTTTTGAAAGAATTCTAAATTATCTCTTAGTTTTTAATTAATTTCCTAATTAAAATTTTTTGATAATTACATGTAAGTAAATTTTTTTACTCTCCAACTTATATATACTCTAAACTTTTTAACTCTAGATCTATCGCTTTATTCTATAAAATAACATAAACACTCATGCGCTTGCAAGCGTTCACACGAACAGACACATTTTTTTATTACTTGTAAAGAATTTACGTTTAAAATTCATCAAAATGCATATAGTACGTGAAATATTGAATTCTGAATTCTCGAATTGAGAAATAAAACTTAATATCACCTCCATTTACGTTGCAAAGAAATCCATGCTAAATATTTGTAATTAAACTCTATTTCATATACGTAAATAAGTACTGATGCGAATATAATATAATATAATTAAAATATGATAAATCAGTAAGAAAATCAATATGAAATAAAACTCACTTTGAAATGATCATGGACTTTCTATTAATTAAGGAATTTAATGCAAGGCTTTCAATGAGACGTAAATATATTTACTTGTTTGCTTTAAAATTTTGAGCATCTATCAACTTCTTGAGGTACAGTTAGGTTTTTTGAACGAGAAAAAGTTCAGAAAATCTTTTGTTGAACAGAAAGGTCTGCCTGGAAACCCAAGATTAGATTCTTTTTGTTCACCGCATGAGTCGTACTTAGCTTATATCCGGAGTTCTATAAAGTAAAAAAAAAGGCTGACAGTCATCGGATATGTTTTTATCTGGTCCGATAGACGCAGATGAATATTGGATTATGTAAACACAAACTTTACGTTACAAAAAAGAGCAATGAACTGGTCACATTTTATTTCGTTGGATAATTCTGGTTTGAACTGACCAAATTTAAGGAAGTAGAATTATTATGTCAAAACTTAATTTCTTGAACGGCCAAGCACCACGTGCTCGTGCGAGTTCAATTATATTTTTATTCATTTTAATCGTTTCATCAAATGAGTCACTATAGTATTGCAAACGATCCAAAACAACTTTCTCGCATTTGTTGTTAAAAAAAATATCCCATTTCCTATTTATTTCCTTTCATATAATCACGTGCTCCAAATGATATTTTTCTAGGTTTTATTTGCCGTAGTCATTAACTTATTTTTTAAAAATCAGAGCTTTTGTAAATGCAATGGCAATTCGCAAGTAAAAGCTGATTTTTTGAGGTACACGTTGAGATAATAAAATTTTTATTTTTCACCGACGGATTTTTGTTACGCCAAAATCCTCATCCCAAAAACAACATCATGCTCTGACATGATAATTGAAATTTAGAAATCAAAATAATTAAGCATATAAAATTGAATTTGGAATAATTCGCTATTATAAAATATATTTCCCATTAGCCACAATTTCTGCTGAATGTGTATTTATACAAATATATCTAAAGAAAATGTCCCAGATTTACTTAAAATTTATGATAAGTTTACTGGATAGGCCCTTTGCTCTGTTAAAGTAAAAAATATGCAGATTTAAAGAAACTGAATGTTGTTATTCGTTCTAAATCTACTAGTTATCGAATGTTCCCATAACTTCTTCTTTTTTAAAGCTTATTTTTACTTGATACAAGGGGAATAATGAATTTAGTAGAAACTAAAACAATAATTCAATGAAAATTACAGACTTTTGGAAACTGGGAATCAAATCAATCTAAAGAAAATGTCCCATATATACTTAAAATTGATATTAAAGTTACTGGATAGGCTCCTTGTTCTGTTAAAGTAAAAAATAAACATCCTTAAAAAAACTGACTGTTGTTTTTCGTTCTCAATCTACTAGTTATCGAATGTTCCCATAACTTCTTCTTTTTTAAAGCTTATTTTTACTTGATACAAGGGGAATAATGAATTTAGAAGAAACTAAAACATTGATTCAACGAAAATTACAAATTTTTGGAAACAGAGAATCAAATCAACCTAAAGAAAATGTCCCAGATTTACTTAAAATATATATTAAATTTACTGGATAGGATCTTTATTTAGTTAAAGTAAAATATAAGCAGATTTAAAAAAACTGACTGTTATTAATTGTTCTCAATACTGTAGTTATAGAATGTCCTCATATTTTCTACCCTTTTTTATTTATTTTTAATTGATATATAGGTGAATAATTAATTTATTAGAAACTAAAACAATGATTCAATGAAAATTGCAAATTTTTGTAAACAGGGAATCAAATAAATCTAATGAAAATGTCCCAGATTTACTTAAAACATATATTAAAGTTACTGGATAGGCTCCTTGTTCTATGAAAGTAAAAAATATTAATCCTTAAAGAAACTGACTGTTATTATTCGTTCTCAATCCTTTAGTTTTTGGGAACAGAGAATTTTGGAAAAAGGGAATCAACACATATAACTGAATCTTTGAGTCATATAAAGGAAATATTTTATTATAATGTTTGTGATTGAATGGATGAATGAACGACGAATAAATAAGAAACGCCTTAGTTGTATTTTAACATATTTTTAATACGAAATATTTACTTTTATTAGAAAAATGCCAATAAGAATGAACACTTGGGACTTTCCAAGGTACTATATCACCTCGCAACCATTTAGCTTCTTTTGATTTCAAAAATTATTCTTTAAAGAGTTAGGAAATAAAATTAAACGCCCCTTTGAAAGATTAAATACCGTTTTAATATTTCTAATAGCCAATTAAAATAACCATCATTCCGTTCTGAGAACCAACACATTATGTTTTCTAACTAAATAATTTTTTAAATGCTAAGTAACAGAATAATAATGTTTTAGTAAAATAAATCATATGTTTACGTGATCCTAGATTTAAATGAGTGCAAGTATATTGTTGTAAAACTGAAAATTCATCGAAACTAGCCAATATTATTGTATTTTCCAACCGATATCCGAATTAAAGAAGTTTGTTTAAGAATTTTAAATGAACTCAATGTTATACAAGAAAGCAGATCTTTTAACTCTGTTGCATCAGCGTTTAACATCGACAAAATGCTATATATAATTCCCCGATTACTAAAATTCTGGAATATCAGATTTTTTTTTCGTAAAATTAATATGTAAGTAAGAAAATTTGATATCGGGCAAAATAATTATAATAAAACTAATATTTAGAACGGGAAAAAAAAGAGTTCAGAAAGAATTTGAATAAATTATCGTTTGTGCTTTTCCCTGAAATCGTTAGGTTGAGTTGTTTAAACTGTACCTCATACGAGATGAAAACATTTGTTGCTTAAATCTCGTAACAAATTGTTTTGGGGATAAAAAAAGTTCATACCAGGGCGATAAACATTCTTAAAATCGTTTTAAAAATTAGTTGGAATCAAAAGTTTTGCAGCTGTTTATGTCAAATTATTTCTTTGTTTTTTATCTTTTCTTTATTAAATATGCTACTCATAAGTAGATTTGGGTGCCGTAGATTTTAAAAAGATTTCTTGTTTACTTTTTTGTTTTTATGTGTATAGTAGAATCATTCGATTAAAAATAATTATAACATTATGATTTTAAAATTTAATTTGTTCAAATGAATTTATAATTGATTCTAGCGACGTAACAGTTACATCATGAAATCTAATATATGTAAGAACATTTATCTATTCGTTGTTTTCGTTGCTCTGTAACTTTTCTCTCCTTTTTTCTGCAACAAAACACAGAATGGACTTGATCTTAAAGAGGGTGACAATGCACTTTTGAGTACTTAAGGTGAAAAAGAACTAAATCTATGGCCAATTGAATTTTTATTATTTATTCAGGCATCGGAAATCAATAAACACCTAATTTGATTTTTGTTGTTAAATCGTTATTATCTCTGTTAAAAATAAAATTTATGCCTTTTTCCTTGTATTTATTTTATTTTGTTTTGATTTCAACTTTTTAAGACTGATTTTTTAATATCTTTTTATTGTAAATTATGCCACCAAATGAATCAGGGTTTAACTGATTCATTTGGTGGCATAATATAAATGTTATTAATTTAATTTGAATAAAAGTTTTAAGTTCATGATTTAAAACTTTATATTTTTATAAATTGTGAAGAGGTTTATAATAAAACTTGCAGATTTTGCTACAGAAATGATCATTTTTTATAAGCATTAAGGTGACCAGGGACCTTTAAAATGATTTTTTGTAATTTTCACCTTAGCAATTTGAAATTTTTCAGGCATAAAGAGTAACACTATAGAAGATGACACACAAAATTTTAAAGCATTATATTAATTTATTCATGAGTTAGGCGGGTTAATATAATATAATATAAAATAAACGATAAATAACGTGAATTAAAAATGTTCCAAGCGCTCCAAATTTGTTCGAAAGCCCTCCAATTTTTATAATTAATTTCTCTAACAATTTTGAAATAAAAGTTGGGATTAATTTTAAAGTTTCAGTACGAAATCTCAAAATTAACAAATGTAATAATTCAAAACTACTTACACTTTTTAAAAAAATTAGTAGTTTAAGTTATTATTTTGTTTAATTTTGATATATTGTACTGAAACATCAAGATTAATCCCATTTTTTTTGTTTCAAAAGGATTAGAGAAAGTAATAATAAAAATTAGAGCGCTTTCTAACAAATTTGGAGCGCCTGGAAAATTTTCTTTGATGTTATTTATCAATATTAAATCCCTTAATTCATAAATAAATGAATATAATGCTTAAAAATTTTGTGTGTCATCTCTTATATTGTTACTCCAATAGTTATACTTGTCTCTTATAGTTATACTCCTCATCTTCTATAGTTATAATTTTATATTTGCCTGTAAAATTTCAAATTGCCAAGGTGAAAATTGCAAAAAGTCATTTTAAAGGTCTCTGGTAGCCTTAACTAATTAAAAAATATTCAGAAATATATGTTTTTTGACATATATATGTAAGGTTTCTTCGTATCACTGACCGTTCCCCTATCAATACTTCGCGTAGGTGCTCTGTTAACTGTGTTATTGTATTTTTATTAAAACGTACGTTGATGATTCAGTGGCAAGTGTAATAATCCATTTGCGGTAAATCATGCTTATAACACGTGACGAAAAGCTATATATTTCGGAAAGCATTTTATAAATTTCCAAAGCAAAACACGCCGCTCTATCATCATGCGCATAACTATCTAATAAGTTATTCAAATTCCAAGTATAGAAGCATCTGAACAAATAAAGTTCATTTTCTGATCAAACATAGTTACAAGATTTTAAGTCCGAGCTTATAATAAAAAAGTTTTTATTGAAAGAATTATTCAAAAAGGAGAACGTGACCAGAAGTCTATAAATATTTTTATTGAGATATATATGTGAAACAGCATGTGTTCGACAACACATGGGTTGGCTCGAAGATTATATAAAAGCTATGCCATCGGTAAAGTTATACTTGGGATACATTTTCAAAGAAGGATTTGTTATATGTTTTTCGCAAAAATGTTTAATCAATGATGTCTTACTTAAACATTTTTAACTAGTCACCTTTGACGACAAGCTTGTACTTTTTCTTTATTGATTTTTTTGGTTGCTAACCCTTTACTGCATGAATTAATGAAGCGCTGAAAAAAATTGTTTCACGCCGGAAATAGCTTTCTTTAATTATCATTAAGACATATTAAAAGAAAAATAATGATAAAAATATATATATTATTTTTGTTTTTTCGGAACAGTATATGGGCTCATATATAATTTAAAAAACAGCTGAAAAGTGGAAAAATTATTATTCGTCGAGAAATAAGACTATATCGACTCCATGAAAATATTTTTTTGTCAAAATTACTTAGGTTTTACTCTGTTATCAGTTTTTGAAAATGAATTCACTCGCACTTCAATTCTACTTTTTCATCCACTTGTACAAAGGTGAAAATATTTCGAAAAGTCATAAATTCGTAGACATTTTTTTTTCGTTTCATTATTACTAAATATATATTTGATGGATTTCAATAGATTGAATTATTTTATAATACTTAATTTGGAAATAAAACTGAATCAAAACTGCAATACCATATATGGGCTCATATGTGGAAAGGGTTAATTGATTAGACGGTAAAATTCCTCAAGCATGTTTTACAAAAATAATTTCCATATTAGAATTGAGGCTTAATGACAATATTTGTATTTATCTATTTACGTATCATTAGTTATTATTCCAAAGAAATTAGTACATGAATTTTTAGTTTTTCCATTTATTTACTTGAGCTTTGTCATGAAAATATAGAAAAATATTGCAAAATATTTTTTTGTTTACATACATGTTGCCATAGTGTTCTGCAAAGTTCTTTTTTATGTATTTAATTAAATTTACACACGATTATTAAATCATGGATACTGAGATTTGTTTGGAAATTGTTGTTATTTTTACAGACAACACCTGCTTATTCGTCATTTAAAAGTTTTTTTTTCCTAGAGTATACTCGTTGTTTTGGAAATGGGGTAAAATTATGCTTTGACCTTTTTCCTTAAAAAAACAACTTTGGAGGGAAACAGATATGCTGAAATCCTGAGTAATGACTTTCTGTTCTTTTGCTAAATGCACATAATTCTTTTTAAACGTTGGATCAACTAAGACGAAAAACAATGACATACCAACAATTACAACTAAGAGGAATAATATTTTAGAAGATCCAATGTATAGTGTTGACGGGAATAACAACAATTAGCTGCATCGTTCTTTTCTTCTAGAAAATTTGGTTTAAATCAGTTGCATGAACTTTGTTCTAAATTTATGAGCAAAAGTATAGAGGCGAATATTTAGGGGAGATAATGTCCCATTCATAGAAATACCAAAGTTTAGTCATTTTTACCGAATTAATTTTGCCATGAAAATACACGCATTTAACAACGCAATCTTTTCATCTGAATTTCTTTCTCAACTTTTTAAACAATTTTTTCTATCAAAATATATTACGTATATAAATGAAACTTCGGTAGTTTTTACTTCAAATCGACTATCTGTACAACTTACCCCGGTATTTCTTATTCAGAAGTGCAGTGGAAAGGAAATAATGCAATATTTAAATTACTGAGTAAGTTTTTTTTTCTTTTTTAAATATCAATTCACTTCAATATTTAATCCTCATTTTAAAAAATGCGCAAAGTTGATTAGCTACAATTAATCCTTCAAGTTACATTCAAATATTTGTATTATGTACTTGCTGCTTTTAATGACCAACTGATTTTCAGGGAATATTGGTTGTTTTTATTTAATTATTTTTGTATATAACTAATAATTGAATAATTCGTTCACTTCTTATGTTCTTATGTTCATTGAACATAAAAATTTTCCAAATGAAGATTTTCATGATATTATTGCACTTTGCACTATCTAAATCTTCATACAAATTGCTCACATAGAATCATTATTCCCCTACTTTCGGAAATAGAAAAATAAAAAACAACAAATTAAATATTAGATTTAAAAAATAAAAACTTTCAATTTGCTTTCAAAATTGAAATATATTGCTAAAAACTTTAAGACAAATATTTTATAAAAGCTTTTCAAAATCAAGCACTAAATTATACTGCATGTAAATTGGTAAAGTTGAAAAATCAATTTTTTAAAAGTTTTAAAACTACACTTTTTAATTATTAGTGGTTAAATTTAATTTATGCTCTAATATTTGAAGATATTAATTGAAAAAATGCTCAATTTTGGCTTAAATTGTACTTAATATAAAAGGCAATACAATTTTTTAAAAAAAATTCTTTGCGATGAATATTTTTACCTTCTAAAATATATTTCTTCTGAATTTTTTAGTGTAATAATACCGTAATGGTGTATAGTCAGATAAAAATTTAATTTTATCAGAATATATTTTACATTTTTTAATCCGTTGCCAAATTTAAAGTGTTATTTAAAAGTATTAGTTTGTAGCTTAGTTTTTTAATTTATATTTACAGCAAATTGAATTTATAATTAAAATGATATATAATTTATTTAAAACAAAGAAAAAATTCTGAATATCTAGATTTGTTTATAGAAATTGCCTCTAAAGATATAATTCTTTCAAATTATGTGTGCATTATATTTTTTTATCGAAAATTGAACAAAACTGTTTCTAGATTTGTCTGATTCTAGATCTTTAGAGCTGTTTCAATACAAGCTGTACTCAAAATTTTTTTACCGACTAGAAAATTTATTTTTATTGATTTTGTTGTAATATTGCTGATTATATATCTTACAAAATAATTAAAAATTATTTTAAAATTATAAGTTGCATTATTATTTTAAAATGTAAGTCTTTTTGAACACTAAAAGCATTAAATCTGATTTTCTTTTCAAGTACTATTTACCGTTATGCTACGAAGCATATTAAATATTTTTCTGCTTCGATATTTCCATTTGCTATCAAATTTGGCCTGGTTTCGGTACAAGATATATATTGTGATATGTAATTAGTAATATGCCAACATCAAAATTTTTAATATGTTTTCTTGTTTAAAAGATACTATTTAAAATTAATTGTTGATTGAAATGCTATTTTAGAATAAAAGTGTATATTTTTTATTACACATTTGTCAATAGACAATTGTATACTAATTATTAGATTTAAAAGTATATATTTATTAGCATAAATTTTTCAGTAGACATTTTTATACCAATTATTAGATTTAAAGGTACACATTTTTTAGCATAAATTTGTCAGTAGATATTTGTATACCATTTATTATATTTAAAGGTATATATTTATTAGTATAAATTTGTCAGTAGATATTTGTATACCAATTATTAAATTTAAAGGTATATATTTATTAGCATAAATTTGCCAGTAGATATTTGTATACAAATTATTAGATTTAAATATATATATTTATAAGTAGACATTTGTCTTCAATTCTGAGTGACAAGTGACACTTTGAAACAAACATTTGAAATATTCAAATTCATAGATTTGTTTTACCAAAACTTCTTTTAAATGTATTTATTACGACTTACACCTGCCTTGTGTTGCTAACCTGTTACTGGAGACATGAATTTTTCTTAAGGCAGATATATAGAATCAAAATGACTTCATCGGTTTTGTTTGCTAGCCTTCTGTAAAAAGCATTAGAATTTATTTTGGAATCATAATACAACCGGTAAATTACCGGTAAATATTAATAATGTAGTTACCAAAAATATTAAAATATTACTATTCAAAATGTTAAATTTTGTAATATTAAATGTTGGAAAGATGTTTACTTCGTTTGGATATTACGGATTTCCACTAATGTTAATAGCTATTAGAATATAACAAACAAAAATGAAAAATACGCTATATTAAAATATTATTTAAAAAATATTTCTTTATTATTTTAGCTTTATTCAAATTAAAAACAGTTTCAGAGACATGAAGTCAATGACACCTAAACAGAAACGCAAACTTTGAAAAAGAATAGCTCAGTTATATGCTCTTGTTCATAGACATTTTCTAATAGACTGTTGAAAGAACAACTTGAAGGTACTGAGGAGCTTATTGCATTAAAGCACATAGTACTAGGTGATAATAAGAGCTAATGAACAACACGGAGTCAGATTGACTTCCATCTGCAGTTATCGGAGAAATTAGAAATGTCTTGTGATCATTGATCCACCGTTAAGTGTTGCTCGTTTTAATATTTCAACAAATGAACTACTTTTCGACTACTTTACATTACTAACGGGAGAAACTATAAAGAATGAGAGCACTTCATGAACTCTACGTAGTTCTTTGATCTTGATTTCCATAGAATTAACTACTTTTTCGTTCAGTTTTTTCCCTCCACTTGCATGTGAATGTCTTGTTATTTCGGAAGTTCATTTTAACTTAAAACTACGTATTGATTGCGTATATCTAGGATACCCCCATGGAACTATTTTGTTTCGCCATCATTTAATTCTGTTGCTCCATTGTAGGACGTAATTCAAAGCGAGAATTGTAAAAGGTTAGATCAATTCCCAGAGGACGATAATTTGAATTAATACAGCATTCCAGATCAGCGCCATCTGTCGGGCTTCCGAAACACCGACTCAATTAATATTCAGGTTGAGGCCTACTAATGCTTGTTCGTTGAAGACGTTTCTCGCTTTTGCGCTAGTTAACTACGAGATAAATTGTTTCCGTCACGCAATGCACTTTCTAACGTCCTCCTAAGAGAATAATCTAACTTCCTGTTTATTTAATGGTTCCATGTTTTAATCAATTTTCTATTTCTCTGTAAATACTCTCCCTTGTAAATTTTTCCCTTTAACTCTAAATAAATTCTTTTATTTTTTATAAGTCTCTTCACCATTTGCTTGCATTCTTTTAATCTTAGTTTTCAATCTGAACCCAAAAATATTTACAAAAATCTCTGGACACCTCGTCCCCCCCCCCCCCGCTATCTGAAGAGTCGAACATTTTTTGGAAGATCTGGTTATAATCCCACATATATGATTAATTAAATGGAAGAAAAGCTTAACAGTTTTCAGGAGTAGCACAAAAATATATTATATGTTATAATTTTATTTATTATTATTATTTTAAATGTGTCCGACATTATTTACTGTTGCTAATTTCAGAATATTATTGGGGGAAAATCAATAACAGTTGCAAGAAGTGTTTAAACATAATTTATTATTTTCTGTGGAAAAAATGAATGATAACATTTGAAAAACCAAAATTTTCTATTTATTTTATAAAATTTAATATTTAGGCTTCTTTAAGTAAATACAAATCGTTCTATAGTTATTTGTAATGAATTACAACCTTTTTACTAAAATATTACGAGTTTTCTTTAATTTTTCGCTTTTAAAGTTCACGAATAATCCTCTTTATTAAACGTAAATATCTCGTCTATCCGACTTTCTTCTTTTCCGTATTTCGTTTAAATGAACGTATCCTGAAAGAGAGAGGAAGGTTTTTAAAAGAACAATATATATTAAATTATTAAATTAATTCAATTTAATTAATAGTTACAATACAGAATAATTCTGAATGGAGCGTATACATACATTGTATGGAAATATTGGAAATATTCTGAATAGACGACTCATAATTCTGAATGATTATATAAAGAAAAATAAGCCTCGGTAAAAGAAAAGATCACATAAATTTAAAAGGAAGGTAACAGTATTTTCTCGCAAGATAAACTAAAGTTATTGCTCACTAAAGGTAAAACATCGTATGAAAGCGATGTTGAAAGAAAGTAAAATGAGTTGACTTGTTTAAAATATCATAAGCGCGACAAAAATCGTAAAATATACTTTAAAACCTTTAATGTCCTATTTTGAACACTTCATACCAGTTCGAACAGTCTTTATATTGCACTTTGCAGCAATTTCTGTGTCGTATTTGTTATTTCCTTTCTTTTTCAATTCCTACTATTAGCTCACACTCTCCCTGTAGATATATATCTTGTTCAAATTTTCAATCGTTAATAAAATACTTTTTATTCCTCCACTCAAGTTCAAGTAAATTTTTTCAAACTTATAATGGATGGCACTTGATGTTATTACAGTTTTTAAAAATATTAATTCCTTAATTTTTTTTCTTAATTAAAAACTAACTTTCACGCCAGAAACCTTCATTTCCCTGCCGCCAAATAAGTAACGAATTTAGATTGCTTTTTCCGCATACTAATAAGGTTAGGCGTAACGTATTTCCGGTCAATTATTTAAAACGATTCTCTTTATTTTCCTAATGTCTGATGCATTTAAAATTAAACATTGTTAATTAATCAACTTTTCCGATTCATTAGGAAGTACTTTCAAATTAAAATCACACAGAATAAGAAAATTAAATATTTTTATATCGCGTTTCAACAGCTGGCATAGAAAATTCCCGCACTTTGGGGTGACACAATTCGCTTTAAATCCTCAATTGGCGTAAAAAATTCAATGCTAGAATAATTTTAATCAATTATTTATAGTAACTGTAATTGTTAGGCCTGGATAGCTTGGTTTGCAGGGCGTTGGATTCTCAATCTTGGACTGCGAGTTCCAACCGGCCAGTCAAAGATTTTCAGTGTGTGATGGAGGTTAAATCGGTTGTAGTCACAAAGTTCTCCACATGGAGAGTAATACCATTGGGAGTATTGGGTCAGACGTGATCGTTCTCTGTTTCAGATCTAAATTACGATCTGTGGATGAATGAATGAAGTCCACCCTGTAAAAAGGGATGGTGACGCATGTGAGCTAGAATTCAGATTTCTGCCCTTGGGTGCTTAGGGGTCATACCCTCAGAAACTTCTGTTCCATCCTTCCATTCAAAAGAGGAACATGAAAACAACAACAATTGTAATTATTTAAAATTGTATAATAAAATATAGCTGAGATATAATGTTTCATATTTGCCTATGTAGGAATTGATTTAAAAAAAATAGTTTTTTTTATATTACTTGTTTACATTTTCAAAAGACAAAGTAATAAAATTTTATCATTTACAAAACCAACTTGGGGCGAAAATTTCTATCTTTAGGTAAAAAGAAAAAAAAGAAAAGAAAAGAAAAGAAAAAAGAAAGAAAGAAAGAAAAATGCTATAATTCAAACAAAAGTATAAAATACAATGCAAAATTTTAAGATAGAAAATTGTGACTTTCGGATTTTAACATATAATAATTATAGGCTGGCATGGTTTCTATAAATGGTAACATATATAATAAGAAAGATTATTCAACAAGGATGTGTACTGAATATTTCTTCTTCCATTCCATACTTTTTCTTCTTTGGTTTGTAAGTGCTTTAATGAAAAAAAATACAGCAATTTAAAAAGGTTTTTTTTAAATTAAAAATCAACCGAATTTTTAGAATTTTTCCTAGTAAGAGATAACGCATTTTTTCCTTTAGAGCACATTACTGCAGAAAAGCCGGCATCCTGGCATAGGGGGAGCGCATCTTCCCCTATAGCTGAGCGTCCCTTGGTCAAGCCCCAGTTCGGGCGTAATTATTCTTCTGTGTTCTATCTATAAGGTGTATGAATGACCCCCTTTAAAAAGGGAGTGTGATGAGTGAGCAGATAAGTAGTTCTCTTGGCACTAATTAGAGCTACTTCGAAGATGCACCTATCGGCTTAAAACTCGCTGATGCCCAGCAAAGCTTGTCCATGGTAAGTATTAATAATGACAACAACTGTAGAAAAATATCACTTTTAATGCAGTTTAACATTTAATTAATACTTATTTCAACAACAATTAATTGGTTTCTGTAGAAATTTTATTCACATTATTTATTTATTTTAGTCATTGGATTTATATTAAGGTATGAAATGCATTTGGAAATAAAAAGGCATTTTAAAAGTATAAAAAGCATTTCTGTATTCACACGTAATTTAAATAATCGTTCTGTAAGGTGTAAATTAAAAAATAAAATAAATATTTATAAAAAACACATAAGATTTTTTATATTACAATGATTTGAAGTAGAAGTTTTAAAATTGTTTCTAAACTTCTAATCTATAAAGTAAACATTTTTTTAATACATTCAAACACAATTAATGTGTGCCTTTTTTCTCGTATAAAGCACGTGTTTTAATCAATCGAGACATTCCATTTAAAAATAGAATTGTTTTTAAGCCTCTTTTATTGGTGTTCTAAAAAAATATTTTTTTTTCCAAATATGTGAGAATAGAAGCAATATCTTGAAAGCATACTGTACTTGCAAAATTCGTTATTAAGGATTTGAATTATATTATTTATGTATTATACACTACGCATATGCATATTATATACTCATTTATTTATTTTTAGGCGTTTTTAATCTTTACTAAACGTTAACATATTATCATTTCAGAACATGATGTTGTTTTGGGGATTAGGGTTTTGTAGCCAACAAAAATACGTAAACGAAAAATAAAAATTTTATTAATTGTGCAAGCATCTCAAAAAACCAGCCTTTACTAACGTGTTGCCATTCAATTTACAAAAGCTCTGATTAAAAAGGTTAGCTAATGACTACAGCAAATAAAACTCAGAAAAATGTCGTTTTGAGCACCTGTTATGAGAAATGAAATAAATAGGAAATGTGAAATTTTTTTTAAACAATCAATGCGAGACAAAGTTTTTTATGATCGTTTGCAATACTAAAGTGACTCATTCGATGAAGCGATTAAGATGAATAAAAATATAATTTAACTTGCGCGAGCACGTGGTGCGTGGCCGCTCAAGAAATGATGCTCTGACATGATGCATTGAAATATGCATGGCAGATTTCATTAAAATTTTTTTCTTATTATTTCCATTTTGGTTTAATGTCATTTTTTAATCCTTTCAGTACCACAGGATTTAATAATTTAAAATTTAATCCCCAAAATTTTTTATAACTTTTCTTTCTACAAACCCTTTTTTCCTTTTCTTTTTTTCTTCGCTGCCTAGACTTTATTTTGAGCAGGAATAGATAAAATATCCATACAGACTAAACACCAAAAAAAATTAATAAAAAAGAATAGTTTAATATATAAATCCTTTTAAAAATAACATTAACACATTAAGAGCTCTTAATGTCGCATTTATAAAAAAAAAGAATTTTTATTTTTAAGAACAACAAAAAAACTTTATATCAGAACACAATCAATAGCAATATTAAAAAATCCCCTCCTTTTTTTTTCTATCCTTTTTTTCTTCACTACTTTTCTTTCCACAAACCCTTTTTGTAGTCTGTTGATCTTTTTTTTCTTTATTTATTACTTTATTATGACTTTATTTTGAGCAGGCATAGATTAAATATTCATACCGACTAATAATGAAAGCAACTATTTTCTTTCTTTTTTAAACATCCCGTTATCTATGATTGAAAACCAACTGACTTCGCGTATTTCTTTCTAAACAAATCATAATTTATTACTTCCTGCTATCTCACTCAGTTGGTGTGGGGGAAGGAAATGAAGGTTTTTGGCGGGAAAGTGAGAAAAGTGTCGTTTTAACTATTTTCCACGCAGTTTTTTTATTTTTTCTCTCCATAAGAACCATCCTCGTGTCTTAACGAAAATATTAAAATAAAAATTAGCCGAATCGGTCGAGCCGTTCTCCAGTTTTGCGCTTAGCAACGCATTTCGAGCTGCATTTTTATTATAATAGATAACTTGGATAGGATTGCCTGACTACTTACTTGAAATACTGCTTGTTACAAACTTTGTCACGTTGCCGTTGACTAGAAAATATATTAGAAACTAAGCAATGCCAAAGCATTTGAAGTTATTTTTTCGAAATTCGTTAAGAACTGTGCAATAATATGGTAATGAGCGAACGCACTACAGTCACTTCAAACGATACGAAATGCCATCTGCAAATGAATTTCCCCTACATGTTCCCAACCCTTATCAGTAACGATTAAAATAACAATCAGCCAGTCTACAGCAGAAAAAAAAACATGCTCATAGTAAAAACAATATTAAGTAATGCATCATTGCACATTATTAAACAATATTGATATTGTTTCATATTTTTAATACTGGTATGCTCAAGCAGATTAGTTTTAAATACAATTCATCGATAGTGTTAATAATAGAAATATGCATTTAAAAGCAGAACTGAATAATATAATACTATTCTTAATATTAAGTCTTTCTACCTTTTGGAGGACAGTAAAAAAGATTGCTATGAGGACAGTCGACAGCTGCTGCGTATACTATTAACTAACCACAGCAGTCATTTCTTTGCAATGAAATATTTACTGAGCTGTCTTTGACTATAGGAAAACATTCTGGCGATTATCCAATTAGCCTTCGAATAACACATTTTACTGTATATGTTATGGTTAATACCTGTAATATATTATTTCATGGAATCTGATCTGTTATTTCATGAAACAACAAAAAATTCTACGAAATAATTGAATCATATAGTTTATAGTATGAATATAATTACTATAATGTATATTTATAATTAATAGCTATAATATTGTATTAATTGAAAAAAAATTACTGCAACATAATATATAAAAAGAAAAAAATCCTTATTTTAAAAATATATGCAAAACTAGGGTTTGTCTCAAATGATGAAAAGCAACAGAGGTTCAACAAGAATAATTTATTACAACGGAAGATAATTTCGAGACAAGAGCACGATGACACAAAAAATTATTTGCAACATCTTTATATGCATTCAAGAATACAACTTTTTTTTTGTACAAACCAAAACGCGTCAAAACAACAGCGTGAAAAAATGGCTCGAAATCTTGTTTACAATGTCAAAGTCCACAGAATAAAAATAATATATTCAAATCAGACAGTATGATAAATAAATTATGTTATACGTCATGGAAACCAGTTGAAAGCAGACGATTCTCTAAAGAAAAAAAAAAATATTCTCATAAAAATAAAACAATAATAATGATACCCTCATATCATCTACTTCCTTTGACTGCCTTTTTCTGTTATTATTTATGTCTATTTTTTACCATAGAAATAAGCTAATCTTTGTAATAAAGATTATCAATGTGTAAAGAAATGTCATACAAATTACAATTTATAGTTTTAATTCCAATATCTTATTATTATCATGTGAGAAAACGATATTGTTTCCGTTTGAGGTTTTTGAAACCTCATACAAATTGGCGATTTATCGCTCATGAGGCATCAATTTTTGGCTTTGGGTTATTAGAAAATAATGCAGAAGGTTGTCACCTTTGGCGATTTATCACCAAAATATAATTTAAAAATAAAAATTTAATTTATAATTTAAAAGTTAGTGGCAATGTTGATACATTTTTTGTTGTTGTTAAAACGTTTTTATCATGTCAGAACATGATGTATTGATTTGAAGTTTTTGAAGCCACAAAATGAAACGGTGGAAAATTGGTGATTTATTGCTTTTGGGGTGTCAATTTTCAGCTTTTACGGCTATTAAAAAGTGGTAAAGATTTATCCCCAACAAAAAGTTCCAAATTGGCACGAATGTCCACCATGAATCCGATTATCGATATATCAACCCATGCGTATTCTTATAATCACATAATTGTCTCAAACCTGTTTAAATTGGTGAAGGACTCAAATTAACTACTCCAAGGGACAAACAATGCCTTAAAAATAACAATGCTCTCATGAAATAGCATGAAATTTGCGATAGCAGATTTGAATTTATTGCTTTTTTTAAATATTTCATAAAACACTTTTGAAAAAAAAAAGGTTTCGAAAAACAATGGTACAAAAATAAGTATTCATCAAAAGTAAACATTTTCGCAGCTGTTTTGTTCTGTTTTGTCAGTTTTTTTTTTCTTAATCAGTTTACTTAATCAAAAAGGACAGTAGAAGTTAAGTTTGAAATAAATATTTGGATAAAATATTGGAACATATTTTGAGAATCGAAAATTATTGTTAATTGACGATTATATCAATCAGTGCTGGAATTAGGCATTTTGCGAAATGCATTATTACACCAATCTTTCAATAAACAGTTTAATTTAAGTTCACATTTTTTAAAAATTAATTAATACACATATTGATGGCTTATTTTAAGTTAATTTTTTATTTTAGTATAATTATGAAAATATGTCTGTAATTACTTTCTCATGAACAAAAATATTGTAGTTGTGAAAAACATTTTATTCATGGTTTTGAAGAATCTTCTCATTTCGAACTTTTTCGAGTTCAAAAACCCATTTTTGGAATTTGTCTATATGTCTGTGAGCACGCTTTCTTAACTCAAAAAATCTTGGAACTAAAAGGTTGAAATCTGATAAGTTATCTTCATATTAAATTTGTAAATTTCCGTTAAATTCAGAGCAAAATTTGCTTAAAAAATTATATATTTTTATCGTGAAACAGACCTTAATTTTTATCTATGATTTTTAGAGATGCAGTAATTAATAACTAGAAATTTATAAATATTGGTATTAATAGAAATGATTATTAGTTGAATTTTCTGCATACTTACTTTATTTCTAGTTATGCTGACATTAGATCCGTAATCTAATTTCTAAGTGAGACTGACAAATGCTTTTTAATTTACGACTTATATTTCTCATGTATCAATTCAATGGAAGCAGTTTACAGGTAGCTAAACTTGTAGGAAAATTCAAACATGCAATTCTTTAAATATCACGTGATTGCTGTTTTTAAAGTTAAAAAGTGGTTTATTTGTTGCTTGAAATATTTTTCTCTCTATTTTTGTTTTATAGATTTATAATAGTACAACTCTTGTATTATCAATAGACCTTTTCACATGTTTCTTAACTTTACAATTATCTAATTTTTTCGAAATCATTTTTTATTATCATGTGCCACATGAATGCTGTTTTGGGAAGGAGGCTTTTTCGCATCAACAAAAATGCGTGGTCAATGAATAAAGCATAAATGGTACGTCCTAAGATTTCTCCCTATGAAAAGAAAAAAAAATGTGTAAATTTTCATTTAAGTTATGAATCAGATTTACCTGTGAGAGATTTCTGTAAAATTTATCGAGATAAATGTGTGTTTACCATAAATGATTCAATATTCGAAAGCAATAATAGATTATTCAAGTAAAGAAAAAAAAAGCCATTTTAAATTAACTGTTTGTATTTGTGTAATATTTATGACATCAAATGGTGAAAACAATTGGGAATTAAAGTTTTTACTTTGTAAAACTAGTTCAAACGGGATAGAACTGGTTTACACCGAAATGATCTAGAAATTTCCAAATTTGATTACAAAACTTTTGCTTCCTTTTCAAACTTATAAAGCATATTATGTAACATTTGTGACGTCAGTTGGTGAAAACGATTGGAAATTAGGAGTTTTTTACATTATATAGCTATTTCAAACCGTATAGATCTGGTTCAGACAGGAATGATGATACGAAGTTGGAATTTGGCCCCGATTTATTGGATAGAACAGGCGATATCGTTTGGGCAGAAGATGAGGGTTATCCTTTAGTGTAATAGAAGAGATTAATTTAAATAAATAAATAAATATTATAAAAAAATGGCGCACATGATACATTGAAATACGCATAACAGATTTCATTAAAAAATTTTTTATTTACATCACAATCAATCATGTGTATTAATATCATTTGTGTGCTCTATACGAATTTTATACATAGTTTTAAAAAATTATGTTTAGTTGTTTTTACTTCAATTGTTCAAAAGCATACTTTTTATTTTTATTAAAAAGTTAATTTAAAAGATATCGGAGTGCTGTGAAACTCTATATGTCTTTAAAAAAATATGCTAAAAGTCAGCTATTGATTTTAAAACTTTTTTCTTAAACCTTTCAGATTTTTAAGGACTTTAATTTCTATATAATTGATAATTTCAAATTAATTGAAAAAATGTGCATTGACAACTACCTTTCCTTTCACATTACAACGCCAAAACTGTTTTTATGCAATTATATTGCCATTTAATACTGTCACTACATTTTAATTGAACATTTAGAAGTGCCCGTGCAGGGTACAGGAGTAGACAACACGTTACATAAAGACATCACAGAACAGGCACTCACGCATCACATTCGCTCGCACAGCCACATTTTCACAAGGGGGAGGGGGCATTAAAACATATCACAGATAGAACAGATAAAGAACAACCATGCCAGGACCGGGATTCGAACCCAGGACGATCAGATCGCGGGGAAGTTGAGCTAACCCTGTGCCAGGACATCGGTGCAGTAACAACATCAGAACTCATTTTTTGCCATATCAGCCAGTTATCTATAATTTTTATAACTTTTAGATGACATTTATATACCATTAATATTTACATCGATTACGTTCTTCACTTCTAAAAAAAGATTAAAAAACATTAACCTTAAATTTAATTACGAAACCATTCCGGAAAAATCATTCCAAATCCCTTATTGAAGCATTAAATGGTTGTAGTAAGCATGTAAATGTTTGCTATGTAAATAAAATATAATCTTAAAAACGTGTCTTGTTTTTTTTCTGTCATTTTTGTGATCATTTTTATGGTCATTTATTACTGATAATTTTTTTCTTTTGTTGTCTAGCAGACTTTATCCGCTGAAAATGTTGACAATCCAGGGCAGTTTAAGACTGCCATTATCCTGCCTAAGTATCAATAAATTAAGTTTATTTATAATTTGAAAGACTTATCTCGACCGAATGAAAATATCTTGAACGATTAAAAGCTATGATTTGGTGGTCAAAGCAGCGACATATTTTATCGATGATATTTTGAAAATTAATCGATATAATCTTAAATACATTGATCGGATACGAAATGAGTCGCTCATCAGAAAGTCCCTAATATTGAGAAAACAGATTCCAACATTTTCCCGATTTTTTACTGTAAAATTTGAATAATCAATTTTTATCAATTTCTTTGGTTAATAGAGGTAATAAAATGGACGACTTATATTTTAATTAATGCAAACTAATAAATTTACCGGAAAAATTGAATTTTGTCATATATTACAAACACTTTGGACGTTTGCAAAGTTGACGTTTTTGTATGACTACTAATTCGCATGATATTGAATTTCAGAAATTGAACTGAATTACGATGCTAAAACTTTCATGAAAACTTTGAATTTATTTTTGATATGTTGACTATTTGAATACTGTATGTTTTGATATTATAGTTATTTTTCAACTCATAATGAGATTATGATGTTATTAATGAAGTTGCAAGTTTTATTTTTACTGATGTTTGAAAATGGCAATAGTTTTATTTTTACAGATGTATAAAACAGCAACTGTTTTATTTTTAAGGATGTATAAAATGACAATAGTTTTATTTTACCGATGTATAAAATGGCAACAGATTTATTTTTATCGATGTATAAAAGGGCAACAGTTTTATTTTTAAGGATATATAAAATGGCAACAGTTTTATTTTTACCGATGTATAAAATTACAACAGTTTTATTTTTACCAATGTATAAAATGGCAACAGATTTATTTTTACCGATGTATAAAATAGCAAGTTTTGTTTTTTCAGATAAATAAAATGGCAACAGTTTTATTTTTACCGATAAATAAAATTGCAACAATTTTATTTTTACCTATGTATATTTACCAAATGTATCGATCTGCCAAATGGTCTATCAAATGCAAAATGAACTACAAACTTAAATGTAAAACATTATTGAATTTTTATTAGGAATAATTCCACGATTTCTTACAAAAATATTGAATAAAATGGTTTTAAATTACCTAAAATAAAAATTAAGGGATAAGTATATTTATCCCGGATCATTCGATGGAATTTTTACCCTTAAACTCAGTGGTAAGTATGCTTACAATTTTCAATTTCTCTTGAATAACTTTGATAAGTATATTTATAATTCCTTATTTAATAAATTAAACGGCGCAACAGTGAATTTTTGATATTTTAGTATTTGTACAATGTTTATTATTATATAACCCAAATATTTAATATGCCGATGTCATGGAGTTATGGTCATGATGTTAATCAAATTACAGTATTTTTTCCACCTATATAGATATATTTATTCTGTCTTACAACTATTTTTTGAATTTCGCAATTACAGAAACTTGCTATTTGATATGATAACCATTTGATATGAAATGCTATTTGATATGAAACTTGCCATTACAATACCACGCATTACAGTGGTTATTAAATAGTAGAATTAATACACATTTAAATTGCAAGTGATTTAATAGATAAAAGTGAAATTGTAAGGTATCTATTCTCGTTACCTTTTCCAACAGATCAATTAATGACAAAATACCAACTATTTCCTTCTTCATTATGCACATTAATGATATAATCTTTGAATGTTATAAGAAATTTTCTGACCATTCCTTCGCTCATGATTTTTCCGTCACTGCATTAATCTGTTGGTAAATTTCTGCCATTTTTGTAACTTGCATTCAGAAAATATGGAAAACCGGGCGCATTTCATAGTATCTGTAATTTCTATTTGTTAAGTTATTTTAAAAACGCACAAGCAAATAATAATACCACTATCAAAATCTTTTGTAATAGATCCGTGATTAAGATGGAATCTTTCCGTTGCGGGACCAGCAGATGTAGGTACTCAATACGCATGCGCAGACAGACAACTCTTGTTCTACAGTCGCATAATTTTAAAACGGTATCTGTTGTTGTTCTCATTTTCCGGTTTACAACGGAAAGAGGATCTCATTAGTTTCTGAAAGCATTCATCCCTGATCACTGGAAGACAGAAGTCAGACTTCTAGCTCACACATCACAAACCCTTTTTACTGAGAGGACTTCATTCATGCATTTAATTCGTTCATCCACCTATTGTAATTTAGATCTGAAACAGAGAACAACCACTTCTGATCCAGTACCCCTTGTGGTATTACTCTTGACACGGAGGACTTTGTGACCACGACAGATTTAACGTGCACCAGTCATAAAACACCTGGGAATGCTTTGGCTGGTTTGTTCGAATTCGCAACCTAAGGGTTGTGAATCCAAAGCCCTATCATCCAGGCTATCCTGACCCTAAAATGGTACTTAAAAAGCACATTTCATTCCACAGAATATAACGAGGCGATGTTGAAAAAAAGGATATATATATATATATATATATATATATATATATATATATATATATATATATATATATATATATATACCCTAAGGAAATTTAGTTGAAATACTAAGGCAGCATATTTACCAAACAAATATTTATAATTTTATATTATTTGAGTAATTAAGTAAAAGAAAATTCCATAAATAAAGGGATTAAAATTTGTTTTTAACGTTTTAAATTATTTTTTTAAAATTATTATAGAAAGTTGATCTTACATGCTTTAAACACCAGAAGTAGATATTCTGTTTGACCATGTACGATTTGTATTATATTTGTCAAAAATGTAATCTTTTTATCTGTATATTTTGTTTTGCAATGAATGAAATTCATCGTACTTTGTATCATGAAATTACCGATTAGGTTATTTGAAAGGGTTGTCACGGAGTTCTGGAACTCAAGGTTCTTAACCTCTGGACATAACAGAGGAATAGAGTAATGGAATGCCAATGAGATTATTCAGCAAGTTATCACCATCAAAGTAGACGATAATAAATTTTGATAATTCATTTTAGGAATATGCAGAGTATTGTTTAAAATAATCATCCATCGAGAACATGAAGTGTTTGAGGTTCATATTAATTTTTCTATCGAATTATAGTTTTTGAATCATTTAGTTTCATTCTATATTTATAATTTGTTGGTCATATGAGGCAAAGATGATTAATGGGTTAATTTGGAAGAGTACAGACTAGTTTAAAATATAATAAGCGGATAATAAATAAATTACAAAGGAATGAGAATAATTTTTACTGTTTTTATATAATGTCATTTAATTTCATTCTTTTATGCGTACAAAATTATTACAATACAAATTGCATATAAAACATTTTTATTACTTGTAATTTATATTTTAAAAAATCAATGACCCTCCGTCCTTTATAAGATCGTAAAGAAGTAGAGGTAAGGCGAGTAAGGGGTTAATACGGAAGAGTACAAACTAATTAATATAATATGCGGATAATAAATTAATTACAAAGGAATGGGAATAATCTCTCCTGTTTTTATGCAATGTCATTTAACTTCATTCGTTTACGCGTACAAAAATATTACAATACAAATTGCATAAAAAACATATTTTATTACTTGTAATGGATATAAAAAATTCAATGACCCTCCGCCCTTTATAAGATCGTTAAGAAGTAAAGGTAAGGCGATTAAGGGGTTAATATGGAAGAGTACAAACTAATTGAAAATATAATAAGCGGATAAATAAATAAATTCCAAAGGAATGAGAATAATTTATCCGTTTTTATATAAAGTCATTTAACTTCATTCGTTTATGCGTACAAAAATATTACAATACAAATTGCATATAAAACATTTTTTATTACTTGTAATTTATATAAAAAATCAATGACCCTCCGTCCTTTATAAGATCGTTAAGAAGTAGAGATGAGGCGATTAAGGGGTTCACATGGGAAAGTACAAACTAATTGAAAATATAATAAGCGGATGATAAATTAATTACAAAGGAATGAGAATAATTTTCCCTGTTTTTATATAATGTCAGTAAAATACAAATTGCATATAAAACATTTTTATTACTTGTAATTTATATAAAAAATCAATGACCCTCCTTCCT
>JAOUZG010053459.1:8160443-8195546 GCA_026289955.1 Argiope argentata | reverse complement strand
ATATAAAACATTTTTATTACTTGTAATTTATATAAAAAATCAATGACTCTCCGTCCTTTATAAGATCGTTAAAAAGTAGAAGTGAGGCGATTAAGGGGTTCACATGGGAAAGTACAAACTAATTGAAAATGTAATAAGCGGATGATAAATAAATTAGAAAGGAATGAGAATAATTTTCCTTTTTTTATATAATGTCATTTAACTTCATTCGTTTATGCGTACAAAAATATTACAATACAAATTGCATATAAAACATTTTTTATTACTTGTAGTTTATATAAAAAATCCATGACCCTCCATCCTTTATAAGATCGTTAAGGTGATTAAGGGGTTAATATGGAAGAGTACAAATTAATTGAAAATATAATAAGCGGATAAATAAATAAATTCCAAAGGAATGAGAATAATTTATCCGGTTTTTATATAATGTCATTTAACTTCATTCGCTTATGCGTACAAAAATATTATAATACAAATTGCATATAAAACATTTTTTATTACTTGTAATTTATATAAAAAATCAATGACCCTCCGTCCTTTATAAGATCATTCTTGGCCAATGGCATGATGTCTCATAAATGTTACATATTAACCATGATGATGGCGTATTTTCAAATAAAATTTGGATTCCCAAGAAACCACCTGGAACCAGGACATACCAATGAAAGCACAATCCCTTGAAGTCATTCCATAATTCGCCAAATATCTGTCTGAGTTATATGATGAAACTAAACAAGAAATAACTTCTGGATTTAAGTAAACAGATAAAGAGAAATTTATTTCTCTCTAAATGATATAGATATAATTGCAAAAATTAGACACGTTATTGGTTCTTTTTTTCCCCTTCTTTCTTCTATTTTTAGCATGTGATTCAAATATTTTATGTTCATCGAATTGGAGACGACGTGATTTTATATGTTTGATTTGTTGATTGAAATATTTCTTACTTCAACTAGGTACATGAAAGTTACTTAGTATCTTTAGATTTTCATTCAATTTCTACTATTAGTTCGCTCTCTCCCTATATATACATATATCTTGTTCAAATTTTCATTCGTTAATTAAATACTTTTTTTTTCATTCACTCAAGTTCAAATCCATTTTTTTAAACTTATAGGGGATGACACTTGACGTTAATGCAGTTTTTTCAAATATTAATTCATTAATTACATTTAATTAATTCTTAATACTTTAAATAGCGTTTTAGCTGTTTGTAATGACAATTGAAATCAACAGACAGTAGCTCAATCGGTAAGATGCAAGGATTTTACTTTTTTTCTCATAAAGGCAAAGAATACGAGTTCAATTCTTGCGAAAATGAATAATTTTTTGATAAATTCTTTATATCAATTGTAATTATTTAATTAAAAGTAAGTAAAATAAAAATTTTCGTCGTTGATCTAAGTAAGAATGTACTTAATTTTTTTTAATTTTAAATTACTGGATTTTTTAGTAAAGAACAATATGTAAAATGAATAATTCTGCTTTAGGAATAAATTTTTATAATTTCATATAGTAATGGTAAATTCTAGAATGCTGAAAAATAGAATGGTTTGAGAGAAAGAAAAAATGTCACCATTAATTTATTTAACAAAAAAGTTAGATATTTAATAACAATTTGAAAGCCATCCAACGCTAAAAAAAGTTAAAGTAAATGTCCATACTCGTCAAAAACATTGCAAATTACCCGATTGCTTTCGGCAGCATACCCCCGCACCCTCACCATCATTATCAACCAATAGAAACTCTTTTCCCTACTCACTCATGTGCTATCAACCAATGATAAGCCTTGCTGCAAGCTCTTCGTCTACACCCATCAAACTTCTTTCGTGAACCTACCCAGTTCATATTTAAATATAAAAAGTAATTGAATTTAACAGTCACATCACTAACCCTTCGCACTCCGAAAAATAATTAGATGCAAAATTATTCGCCTTATGCAAAGATTTGCTTATTGCAATGAAAAATGAATATACATAATTCTTTTAAGTCGAATTTCTTTGAAAAATGAATCTACATCTCTTAACCATTATGTAGGCATTTCCAACAATTAAATTTGAAAAATAAATAAATAAAACGTCTAAATGATGCACAGTCTTGAATGTCGAGTCACACTCGACATCGGACAGCAAAGGGTTAAGGATATTGTCCTTTTCTCTAAGTGACGGGTGCTTAGAGAAACTTTTCATCGAACTCGAAATGAAAGAGTTTAAACTATAACTTGCTTAAACATTTTATTCGGGAAACAAATATCGAGTTTCTTCGGAATTAGTGTCTGAACTTAAAAAATATGAGCCTTGCTCTATTTTTAGGGTACTTATAGTAAAACTTTGTTCTCAAAATAAAATTATGGTCGTTCTGTAAATCGCTTGGTGAGTTATCTGGTGATTGTAAAAATTATAAATCAGATATTGCCATAGTTTTGATGGAATAGCATTGAAGAGCAGGAAGTGCAGAAGTATAAATACAATAAAGGGCCTGAAAAATTGGTACACCTATTTATCAGCTCCCCGTCGAAGCCCCCAGAAGTGCTGCAAAAAAGTCTGGCATAGACGTGACTATCATCTAAAAGTAGACTGAAAGAAATACACAAAATTGGCTTCGAAAGACAGTTGTTGTTACTTATGGCACTTGATATGGACAAGCCCCCTGTTGATACAGCAGCAGAATTGAGCCGAAAGAAGCGTTTCTTGTTTTTGAAGTTGCGCCAACTAGGGCCAAGAGTACATCTTAGCTACACACTCACCACATTTGCTTGAGCATCCCCTTCTTACAGGGGGGCACTGTCACACATCTCAAAGATAGCACACAGAAGAACAGCCATGCTCAAACCGGGACTCGAACACGGGACTCTGAGAAGACGAGGAAAACGCGCTACCTCTGTGCCAGAAAGCCGTCGGTTTCGCAAGACTAACACAAATCTATAGGAAAGCGATGTAATGAAGATAAATTCTGATTATCAAATTGTAAGGTACATAAATATGCTCAAGAACGCTCATGTCTGGGTATTCAGGTGATTAAATAAAAAAAAGTTTCTAAAATCGAAAGAATGTTCGATCTAAAATCAAAAGAATCCAAAGAAAAGAACCACATAGTAGCAAATCTTAACGCGTTAGGTGAGGCATTGTCTTGCTGGTATTGTTTAAAACTCTAGAAATGCACAAAGAACATGATTGAGTGCAGGTGGACAGACTAAATATTTACATACCTTGTCACTAGTCAGATTCATCTACTAGACTCATAAATAATAGGCCAACAATTCAGGTTAAAAGTTACAATTTTTCAGGCTTTTCATCCATCGCAGTCATGAGACTCTCATTTATTTTATAATTATGAAAACTTTTGCATTCGCCTTGTACTAGGTAATTTTTAATAACTTTTATTTCCTTAATATTGACAAGAAATTTTTTGATAAGATTAGTTGGTGTTTGAATTTTGGGTGATACGTGGGAAGACATTCTTATTTGTATTTTTCCAACAATAGAATCTTTCCCTCATGGAGTTGTTGATATATTACTTGAATATTACAACTTCAGTTTCTTTCCTGATGAAATTGGGTTCATAAAAAATGTTCACTGTATAATAATACAATTATGAACTAACTAATAACATTATAGAAACAACAACATAAAACATTTTATATATTCTACAAAGCATTTCTCATAAATATTCTACTCGATCTGCTTCAACCACGATGGCACTTTGCATGGTGAAGATGGTGCCTAGAGCCAAAGAACATACCAAGCTGAAAGAATCAGTTAAATTGCATGTCTCTATTAGGCACACCACAGTTGTTTACTCTTTTTTGCGTAGTTTGTCTAAAGCTGCTAATTTTCGTCCAAAAAATATAAGTCCAACACTTTTTTTCAATACAAAATTTCTCTTTCAATACAAAATTCTTTCAATACACATTTCAATACAAAAAAAGTTGACGGTACCTTTGGAAAATTTTGAAATGTTGTCTCTTTAAATGTGACTGTTAGAACTTAAATGTAGTTTTTTATGTAATTCTTGAGTGCAAACCCCAAAATATCTCGAACCCAAATTTTATTCCATTCCTGCAAATGTTCTATATCGGAATAGAACTTTTTTATAATCATTCTTATTTCTATTCCTCAGAAACAGTTCTTTTATAACTTCAAATAGAGAAAACTTTACTTTAAAAAAACCACGTCGTACATTTTAAAAATCAAAATACCTTAAAATGTGACATTTCTGACTTTATATTTGTATATTTAAATGATTTTATTATATATAGATATGTGTTGAGAATTTGAGAATCGAGGTATAGTGGATATGTGACATGTCAAGGTTACGAGACGCACCAGCGACGCTAGGACCTGTAGCCGAGTAACATAATCACAATACAAAAATATGCTTGCGTTTCGTAGAGTTTATCTGGCTTATGAAGGTAGCACTACAGTACCC
Source organism: Argiope argentata (assembly GCA_026289955.1). Classification (NCBI taxonomy): domain Eukaryota; kingdom Metazoa; phylum Arthropoda; class Arachnida; order Araneae; family Araneidae; genus Argiope; species Argiope argentata. The sequence goes on along the minus strand of JAOUZG010053459.1, from coordinate 8,191,118 downwards.
CCCCCCACACACACACCAGTGGGTCGCGGAAAGACGAACAATTTTATAGCACCAAGCGTTATAGCAAGCATGAGAATGTGTGGGAGTTGATACGTCAAGTGAGTCTGGCGACTATGTTTGGTTGCTGCGTCAAGTGTGTCTGAGAGCTTTTGCTGCGGGTAGATGGCGCCACGGTAGTCGCACGAGGTTGCATGATCAAGGTCAATTAAGGTCACGGTACAAACCCTCTACGCTAGGGTCAGTAGCCGATTAACATGACCACAATACAAAAGTATACTTGAGTATCATTGATGTTATCTGGTTTATGAGGCTGGAGCCACAGATTATCAGTTTCAGAATGAGCCGGCTTGCTGTCAAAGAGATAGCGCGTCTTCCTCATGTTGTGGGAGTCCCGGTTAGTGCATGGTTGTTCTTTGGTGTGCTATCTGTGAGATGTGCATAGCTAAGTTGTACTCCTGACCCTAGTTGCCGCTATTTCGAAAACAAGAGGCGCTTCTTTCGGCTTAAGTCTGCTCTTGTATCAGCAGGGGGGCTTGTCCACGACAAGAGCCATAAGTCACAACAACACTTTAAATTGAGATCTGTTTAAGAACAGCTTTATTGTGTCAAATAAGTCTCACTTCCTCAGGAAATGCATGGGACTATAATAGAAGATTATTAAACCACAAAGAACTTAATCTGTGATAAACAGTTGGAAATCACAATTTTAAAAAAATGATTTATTCAATTATTATAATTTTTCATATAAGAAAGAGCTAAGGTTTTGTATGAAGATTTCAAAATAGACATTCAAATTTATATAACTCTCCGCACCGCCCAGATTCAATAAGATTAATGAGCATTTGAATCAGTATAGACTGTACTCAGGACAATCAGAGAAGTGCACAATGGGAAAAATACTAATAAGGACAAAAAAATATGAAAATATAAGACAAAAATCTATACAGGGTGGCCATAATTAAACTGACAGTGCTCATAGTGTTCTGTAGCGCTATCTATTTGCGAGAATGACGTCACATTTTGTAGGACGATTAAACAAGTCGGGGGGCAAAGAATTCCGGGGAAAAAATAAGTTCCAAAAGTCACCGCTATGTGTAATAGAAAACAGAGCATTACCAAATGCAAATCAATACGGATATAAAATTATCTTTTATTTTGCACATTTACTGATTTAGTTCAAGTGTAATATGGAAACACTTTTGAAAAAGCGAAAAATTTACATAAACGCCGATAGTCTCTTTATCTGCAATTTCACTTACTGGGTAACAGAGAACACTCAGGAAAAAGAAGCTCTTCAAATTTTCAAATCAAATTTTCAAATCAATGATCTTCAAATTCTTTATTCAAATTTCACGTTACATCCATTGGCACATTGTCAGTTGCTTGGCCTTTAAAAGGCAATGTGTTACTTTTCGAAACAATCGGATTGAAAGTTTATGTGCAATGTCTCCTTCTTTAGTCGAGCGTGCGTTACTGGTCAAATTCTTTTACCTCAACCAGTGCACGCGGTATGGAGAATCCTACGAAAGATTATCCACTTCCATCCTTACAAGATCAGTCCTGTACAAGAGTTACTTGATACCGACCACGATAAGCAATTGTCTTTTGCTCTCATTTTTCTTGCCAGAATGGAGGTGGATGATACTTGCCCATGAAAATTCTTATGGGGAGACGAGACCCACTTTTACCTGAATGGAACTGTGAACACCCAGAAATGTCGAATTCAGGATGGCACATCACCACATGCAGTCACATCAATTCCCTTATATTTACCAAAGGTAACTGTTTGGTGTGGGTTTACAGCGGAATTTATCATAGGCCCATTCTTCCATGAGAACATTACTCTGACAGAACCGGTAACCTGTTCTGTTACCGGAGAGAAATATCGCCACATGTTGAACTGCTTTGTCATTTCAGCACTTCAGCAAAGACAATGCCCGGGGAAATCCTTTTCATGCAAGATGGAGCCCCTCCACACGTTGCTTTACGGATACAACAGCTGCTACGACAGAAATTCACAACAGAAAGAGTCATTAGCCGCTCTTTCCAACTGAATGACCACTTCGGTCCCCTGATCTTACCCCATACAACTGATGGTTATGGGGTTACCTTAAGTTCAAGGTCTATCAAGGAGTTGTCCAGGACCTGACTAAGTTGAAGGATAGCGTAACACAGTCTGTATGGGAGTATCCTGCAGACGACATGTTACTTTCTGCTGTTGTGAATACTGTGCACAGAATGCAATATCTGGTCCACAAACACGGCAGCCACATTGAACGTGATTTGAATATGCAAAATAAAAAGGTAATCATATTTCCGTATTGATTTGCATTTGTTAACACTCTGTTTTTTATTACATAGCGCTACATATTTCCCTAGCGGTGACTTATGGAATTTTTTTGCGGAATCTTTCGTACCACGTTTTGTTTAATCTCGCAATTAGATCGCGCTACAGAACACTGTGAGCACTGTCAGTTTAATTATGGCCACCCTGTACATAGAACGTAAAATAATTTTAAAAATATTATATCTAATGAAATGATAGCAATAAATGTATTATTATAATTCAATGCAAAATAGCACATGGTGTATTATACAATGCATATACATATTGATTTTTAACAATAAATGTATTATAACAATGCAAAATATAGTAACGCAAGATGTATTATACTATGCATATATCTAATGAATATTAACACTAAATGTATTATTACAACGCAATATCTGGTAACGAAAGGTGTATTATACAATATATATATATTTAATGAATGATAACAATAAATGTGTTATAGCAGTGCATTGTATGATAACACAAGATATATTATTATTAAGAAATATAATATTGTATCAAATACTTTTTGTGAAAGAAAATGAAATCAATAATTCAGGTTCCCTGGATTAATGTAATTTAATTTACAAATGAATTTTTAGGGAAAAATCAATTCGAATGTTATAAAAAGTTTGATTATGTAATTAAATCGCAGGAAAATTATAAATCATTAGTAAAAAATTCATAAACATGAAACATAATTATAAATGAACTATAAATGATTCATATATCTTGTCTTACCTTTTTTAATGTACCGACTAATTCTGAAAATAAATTGTCGTCGTCACCTTCTATAGATAATAAATGTTTGGACATAATAAGTGCATGTAATTAAATTTGATCGTCAACAAGTAATATAAGAAACATTTTTTAAATCAATTCCTCATTATGTTAAAAAAGAAATTTTTTATTTTAATTACTTTTTATTAAATAATTGCAATCAACATAAATATGACATATTCACAATATTAAGCTGCAAAAAAAGAAAGCAAATTTCCTGGCAATTTTCATTTTCCTTTCTAAATATGCGTCCGAACCCGCAACCCAAGGGAAGCTAATCCAATGTCAAATCAACCAGACTATCTAGACTTAATAATTACAGTTACTATAAATAATTTATCAAAACATTACACTAGCGTTGAATTTGCAACTCCAATTGAATTTTCAAAGCTAATTGTGGCAACGCAAAATGCATGAGTTTTCTACAACAGTTGGGATTACACAATATAGATTAGAAATTTCTAATTTTCTTTATTCTGTATTATTTTTGTTCGGAAGTGCTTCAAAATGAATCGGAAAATTCAAGTAATTAACAATGTCTAATTTTAAAGACATCAAACATTATGAAAATCAAAAGAACATTTAAAATAATCGACCAAAAACATGTTAAGCCTAACCTCATTAGTGTGTTTGTGTGTGGGGGGGGAACTGAATTCATTATTTACATGGAGAAATGAAAATTTTTGGCAAGGAAGTTAGTTTTTTATTAATTAATAAAAAATGAATGAATTAATATTTGAAAAAACTGTATTAATATCAAATATCATTCACTACAAGTTTGAAAAATCTTACTTGAATTTGATTGGATGAACAAAAAGTATTTTATTAACAATTGAAAATTTGAACAAGATTTTTTATATGTTTATAGAGAGAATGTGAGCTAATATTTAGAGTTGAAAAAAAAGCAATAAAAGAAGATGAAAAAGTTAAATAACTTCCACTATATATCACTTCAATTAAATGGTATATGAGGTCATTTAAAAAAATATTTAACTTTGAAAATAACATATTTGTGGCAGGCAGTTATAAATCTAGTGATATAAATCTTATTACCAATATATTTCATTTGAAAAACCACCGATGAGAAGTCTTAGACATTAACTTTACTTTTAAAATAATGACGCACATTATTTTTATAAAATCTTGTGGTAAGGCAATAACTCCATTAAAAAAAAATTTTTTTTGGAACTTAAAACAAAAATTTTATTACTGTTCAATTTACTACAATAAAAATCAATTAGCTGAAACTATTAATTTGCTGTACCATTGTACAAAGTCCATTTCATTGCGTCTTTAATGTTACTATAAATGTTATATACTTTTTTAAAATAATGTTTATTTTTTATTGAAAAAAGTAAACTTTTTCCGGCGATCTTACTCTCCACATGCCCAATAATATTATCGTCGTAAATAAAACTGGATTATTTATCGTCAATTTACTTGGTAGTATCTTTTAGATATATAAAAAAAGCCAATGAAACTTACTATGGTACATAAAAACCAATGATTGATCCAAAATAGATCTCTACTTTTGAAGGCCTGACGGCATAGTTCAATTTTTTTTCATCTAAGGGAACAGAACCAGAAATTTATTACAGAAGAAGATGCACGTAAACGTCTGCTCAAATATTTTGAGAAAGCCAATAATTCGAATCTTTTATGAACCTCCTGAAAGGGACATTCTAATCGACTTGTCTCTCCCCACTCATATAAGATGAATTCTGTTTGGATTTCACAACCATTTCTGACTGCAAATCAGGTATGAAGAGTTCCTTATCATTCTTGTTATTCGATTCGTATTCGTCTACTTTTAGCATTCAATTCGCAGACTTAGGCCTTTTGGAATATGTATTATTAGCAAATTAAAATATCTTCCTACATCTTAATAAGAGGACTGTATATCTTAGACGATAGGAAAAATATTCTAGATGACTGCAGGATATAATAGTTTAAAAGTACAAATATATTTTAAAATATTGTTAAATAGCGAATATCGTCCAATATTATATAATATTGTGCAAAGAGACTGCTGTGCGTGAGTATTATAATTTTATAGATTTAATTAGCAGTTCCTTATGTGAAACCTGATTCCATCAAATATCCACCAAGTATATAGTATACTACTACTTGGTATAATATCGTCCAATATTGTACAATATTGTGTAGCAGGCAACATTACGTAGGTAGAAAAATGTCGCTTTAATTAGTAGATCCTGATGTGAAACCTGATTCCATCAAATATACACCAAGTATATAGTATACCACTACTTGATATAATATCGTCCAATATTGTACAATATTATGCAGCAGGCAACATTACGTAGAAAGTATAATCTTGTAGCTTTAATTAGCAGATCCTGATGTGAAACCTGATTCCATCAAATATCCGCCAAGTATATAGTATATCACTACTTGGTATAATATCGTCCAATATTGAACAATATTGTGCAGCAGGCAACATTACGTAGGTAGTATAATCTTGTAGCTTTAATTAGCAGATCTTGATGAGAAATCGGATTCCATCAAATATCCACCAAGTATATAGTATACCACTACTTGGTATAATATCGTCCAATATTGTACAATATTGTGCTGCAGAGAACATTACGTAGGTAGTAAAATCTTATCGATTTAATTAGCAGATACTGATGTGAAACCTGATTTCATCAAATATCCACCATGTATATAGTATACCACTACTTGGTATAATATTGTACAATATTGTGCAGCAGACAACATTATGTGGGTAGTAAAATCTTGTCAATTTAGTTAACAGGGCCTGATGTGAAACCTGATTCCATCAAATATCCACAAAGTATATAGTATACCACTACTTGGTATAAAATTGTACAATATTGTACAGCAGGCAAATTTACGAGGGTAGTAAAATCTTGTCGCTTTAATTAGGAGAACCTGATGTGAAATCGGATTCCATCAAATATCCACCAAATACATGGTACACCAATATTTACTATAATATCGTCCGATATTGTACAATATTGTGCAGCAAACAACATTACATGCCTAGTAAAAATATTGGCCCTTAATCAGCAGATCCTGATATAAAACTTGAATTTATCAAATATCAACCAATTATATAGTGCACTTGGTATAATATTGTTTAAATATCGCACAATATTGTGCAGCATGCTACTTTATGTGGGTAGTAAAATCTAGTTTTCTGAATCAATGAATCAAAGAGTGAAACCCGATTCTAACAAATATCCACCAAGTATGCAGTAATGTTTAGGTTAAGCTTCATTTCGAATATCAGTGATGATGAAGTCACGTTTTTTTCAGTCGACGTCCATGTTAAATTATCTATTCAAATGGGAAGTTAATGTAATAAAATTAAACCTAAATGCTTGATTATACTATTACAGATTATGTAATCAGATAGAAAAAATCCCTAGATTTTTTTAGAGATTGTACTACATTTTTAATAGATTGTACCATTAAAAATGTTAAAACTTCTTCAAAAAGAAAGGAATGAAAGTAGATTATGATATTACTTTCATTATTTTTCATTTAGGTTTTAAATAAGTTTTATGAAAGACAATTTTTATGACATTTTTTAATTAAATCACGTTATTTTCGAAAATTATTTTATATATACAATATCTATTTACTAGTAAAGAACGTATCAATCCAGAATGATTTTACAGTGTCAGAGAAACAGTCAACGTTTGGAGTGTTTTGACTTAGCTGTGAAATTTTATTACTATATTAAAAAGATAACGTATTATAATTATATTAGTAAACCATACTTTAACTATTTTTATAATTGTATTAGGGTATTATTAAGAAAAACTACCTTTTTTGTTTTAGAAAGTAATTCAAAATCTGAATCAAATTAAATAAATATTTTTCATATGGTTTTGAAATAATATTTCCAAACTATGATCTTTCTTTTCTTAAACTTCTAATTATTTCTTTTTTCTTCTCGGTTATATTTAACCTAAACAAATATAACGCTAATTTTTTTTTGAATTTGTGTATAATTTTAATCTTAAAAGTAGATTGCATTATTAATTTGAAATTAATGTTTTTATTGCTTCATTTTTTTTGAAAGAGTTTACACTTACAAAGTAATTAATAAAAATGATTTTCGTTGGCGCTAATGAAATTTTATAATAATGCAATATGCATTTGATTTATTTGATTGCTCAGCCATATCGTTTTAGCATATATTCTTTAAAAAAAAGCAGTTTTAGTGTTCCTAAAATTTTCTAATTTTAAGGAAATAGCTAAATTTTTATCTTATGTTAAAATTTCAAGTGTTCTTTGTTGTTAAAAATTTATTGAGCTGAAAACATAGAAGAAAACAGTCAAGCCGATTGCAGAAACAATAAAATGTGTGAAAGTATTTCGCATTTATAGAGTTTTAGAAAGGAATTTGCTAGCACAACGTTTTGGTTTTCTGAAAAAAATATTAGAACAGCAATTCATAAGTTAAACTAAAATAAGATAATTTGAATGATGTTTAATAATAATCATTATTATTATAAGTTAATTTTTAATTTTAATACAATTAATGATATATGACTTTTAAATACTTTAGAGGGTCATTTTTTTATCCAGCAAAATTAGTTTCAAGGATACAAATTGTGTATTTGTTTGTATGTGTTCTGGTGTATTTTATTTATAACTGGGAAGAATACTTACTTCACATTTGACTATCACAGCTTTTTTTTAAAAAAATGGATTATTAAAGTTATTCTGAAAGCGGATTTATAATTAAACTAAATCATAATTTTTGAGCAAGTGTCTTAGTATCTTATCGGATATCTTTTGTAAAGCTTAAATACATATTAGTAAATTAATTGCATTTATTTTGAAACATTCTATGAAAATTGAATTAAAATATTTTTATAGAAGTCAACATTAGCAATAAGTGTTATTTTTTATCACATATTCTAATATATGTTTAACTATTTTTCGATTTTTTAGCAAAATTTATGACAATGGAAAAATTTACAATTCTTATAAAGTTATTTTTTCAGTTTATTTAAACTTCTATGCCATTGATATTCAACTTCAACTGCTGATACATTTTCTTAGAATTTGATTCAACATGATCCCTTGCAAGATAACATGTATAAAAAGTAAGTTCTTCACTGCATTTATAATACATTTTTCCTTCCTGGACTTCTGTAATATCTAAAAATTAATGCAGAGTAAATGCATTTTTTTTCTTGTGAAAATATTTTTAAAAGTTTATTTCATAGTTTTATAAAACCCTTTAAGATGCCTTTTTGATAACAATATTATAAAAACTTTCAATCACATTGATTTTATTCATATGTTTTTAAAAATAAAAATGTCCATTGTAAAAAGTATTATCTTATCTTTCGACCATGCATTTCTGTTTTAGATACTTGATACTGTCAATAAATTCGTGATATTCTAGAAATATATCATTTTAATGCATTTTTAAATATTAATAATGTAATTTTAAAATAAAAATTCTCCTTTTTAACAAGCATCAAATAATACATTCTTTCATAATAAAATAATATTCTGATGGAAATCCTTTAAATATTTTCATTCTGCTTCTTATATACTTTTAAAAAACTTACAATGACATTGCCGAAAGATATACATAATCTTCAATACAATTAGTATCATGTCAAAATATACCTTGAAAATTTGAATTTAAAATTATTTACAAAATTCTATCATTTTACAACATACCCTTTTTTTAACCACAATATTAATTATTTAACAATTTCAATATTTTTTAATAATTGCTATATATTATCTTTTTTTAAAAAAAATCTAAAATGGATGGCTTGGATAATGGCAAATTAATATATTTTTTAAAAATCTTTTTCTAGGTATGAAAAAATGGTATATCCCCAAGAGGGTTGTCTTTACCGCCTTGGCCTTTTTTGGATTATTCGTAAGCTACGTCACCAGGGTCAATTTGAGCGTTGCTATGGTAGCAATGGTCAATGTTACGGAAGAATTCACTAGAAATGTATCCCACGTATCATCTGATGAGTGCCCTAATCCTAACCAATGGAAAAATGCAACAGAAGTTGATGACAAGGAATATTTGGTAATTACAATCATTTCCATACGTATCCTATTTTTTGCATACATTTTGCCTTTACCTGGCTGTCTTAATGCTTTATATGTGCTAGATTTTCTTTTCTCCCCTCCAAACGATAAATATTTCTTTAATTAAGTCATTATATTCACCTGACTCAGCTGACATGCCTTAAAAATAGTAATATCATATCAATGTTTTCACCCCTCATATGACTTAGCACATTTTCAATTCTATCATTACATTAGCTATCTTAATATAATCCTTACATGGTGTATATTAGCGTGGATCGCAAAAGTAAAGTTTATCACATTAAATCGCACTCTATGCCAAAAGTTGTTTATAAATTATATTATTTTCGTTACTTTTTAAACATATTTTTTGCATTCCATCTATTTTTCCCAAAAAAAAAAGTTTTTTAAAAATTGCATATGTTTTATATAATTTTAGCTAAAAGTATCCCTGATTAGTTCTGGTAAGTGTTTTAAGGCGACCAGGGATCTTTAAAATGACTTTGTAATATTCACCTTGGCAATTTGAAATATTACTGGCATTAAGAATAACACTATAGGAGATGACGCAAAAAAATCCTAAAGCAATATATTAATTTATTCATGAGTTAGGGGGGTAATATAATATAATATTAGCGATTAATAACGTTAACGAAAGATGTTCCAGGCTATCCAAATTTGTCCGAAAGCGCTCTAATTTTAAATATAACTTACTCTAAACCTTTTGAAACAAAAGTTGGGATTAAACTTGAAGTTTGAAGTTTAAATTTAATCAATATAATAATTTAAAACTGTAACGGAACTGGCAACGTCACCTAGAGGAAACATCAGCGCCACCTAAATCAGACTATCCACCTACACCATCATAGCCAGTCGACCTCCAGCCAACTTAGAGAGAGCGTCTCGATTGAGGACTGTCCTTTGTTTTTCGTAAATGTCTTAATTGGTTTCGTTATGTTGTCCCTTTTGTTATATAACTGTTTGTGTGTGTGTTTATGTTTAGTGAATGTCTGCAAATAAATAATGTTAAAAGCTAGCCGTGGTAGTTATTGAAGACAAACGGTTATATAATTTCTGACGCCCAACGTTTTGGACCAGTGAAATATGTAAGGAATCCCAATTTGGATTTTAAAAAGCTTATACCCCGAGTTTAAGTTTAGTTGCTGGAGATCGGCTCATTTTTGTTTTCAGATTGACTACCGGTCAAAGTGATTTCCATATCTGGAATATTGTCGTGTGCTGCTAGCATATCGGCTCATTTTTGTTTTCAAATTGACTACCGGTCAAAGTGATTCCCATGTTCTGGAATATTGTCGTATGCTGCTAGCATACCGCTAATCATCGCAAAAAGAATTTGATAAGTATCTTTTATGTTATTGTTTATTTTGATTCTTAAATACTTTTCACTTATTACAGTAAAAGTAATTATAATTTACATAAATCATTTTAGAAAAAGCAACGGCTTTCTTAATCAAGAATTGTAAATTTGATTTTTTTTGTTATTGTTTGTGTGTATTTTAAATTTATACACACAAATATAAACTAAGTGTCTATTTTATATGATATATGTTGAACAAATTGATACATTTAAATATGTGAGTTTCGATTCTCGCTCTCAGAACGGAAATTGTTTTTCCCCCCCTCTCAGTAAAAAAAAAAATTAAAACCGTAGACGCAGATGTGCTGGCGTCACATTTTATGAATGAGTAAGCTGTTTTTCTTTTATTTTGTTTTGCTACTTTCGAATATGCTCATGAATAAATATGACTCATGCTGTCTGTGAAAATTGTTTTATAATCTTTATTGGTTAATAACGCCGGAAATCCTTTTGAGAACTCTACTCTGTTTCATATAATCGCAAATAATTTTTTTTTGCCTTAGTGAATATTTTTTTTTCTGTTTTGATTTTGCACAATACTTTGAGAATTCTTTTAAAAGTTATAAAATAAAGAATAGTACATGTTTTGTGTTATCATTTCTAGTAAACGATATTTTAGTAAATGTGTTATTAACAATTTCCTGGTTGTAACGAAAATTTACGAGCAATATTATTTTGATGAGTATTAAGTTAAGAGTTTAATTGTCTGAGCACTTTCAATTTAAATTGCTATTGTACCACTTTTGATATTAATTGATTTTGTTTATAAGTATTATTTCAATCTGTTTAAAGATAAAATTGATATTCATTTTAAACTATGAAACTAAACATTTTTATGTGATCCACATTGAAATTCAACTACAATAATTTTTTTTCTTTTCTTTTCAAACATTGATTCTATTTTGTGTATTAAATTTTACTTGTTAACGTTTCAGTTGAAAATACATTCAATTTTCTCTATCACTTTTGTTTAAAGTTAAAGAACATAATGTAGTAAAATTTTTATAATTGTATGTTACGACAAAAGTATATAACCAAAAGTGTTGAAATTTTGTTCTTGTTCTTGATGTGCATCTGTTTTGTATATGATTAGATATTAATTTTGTGCTGGACCTTGTTAGAACTCGCCAAAAGTTTTCTTATTTTAGTTTTAATGCATATTCCTTGCATGTGAATGTAAATAGTTTTAGGGCATTTTATATCAATTTTCCGTAATCCTCATGAAAGACTACAACTCAATGATCTGTTGAGAAAATACGAGAATAATTTTCAGCTAGGGGGAGAAGCTACGCCATTTATTGAATGACCACCAGGCATGGAAAGAAAAACTGCCCATGATTAGATTTGCATTGAATACCGCCAAGAGTGATTCAACTGGGCACTCTGCTGCATTTCTCCAATTCGCACGTGACCTAAGAACTATAGATGTGTCAAACACGACATAAAAGCCGTAATAGAAAATGACAACTTCGTTCCTGAGATTACACCATATTTAAAAAGGTTCGCAAGAAAGGTACAACAAGTACGAGAAAGAGTTGAGAAACACCAAGATAAACAAAAACGGTATGCTGATAAGAAAGGTAAAGATACTCCAAAATTTGTTCATGGTGACAAAGTCTGGGTTACTCTCCACCCTGTTAGCAAAGGCTCATTGAAGAAAACTTGCAAATTCATGCCTAAACGGGACGGTCCTTATATGATAGTGACTGCAAGGTCGCCAACAACTTACGATATTGCCGATCCCAATGAACCAGACAAAATTCTCGGTAAATATCATGTTTCTGCCTTGAAACCTTATCAAGAACGAAATAAGTTTCAAATATCAGACCGGGTAGCTCCAGTAGCTCCTCTTAGAAAAAGAGGACGGCCAAGACTTCCGCCACCTGACTTCTTGCCGAGACGGCCACGAAGAAGTCAGAGGGGGAGGATGTAACGGAACTGGCAACGTCACCTAGAGGAAACATCAGCGCCACCTAGATCAGACTATCCACCTACACCATCATAGCCAGTCGACCTCCAGCCAACTTAGAGAGAGCGTCTCGATTGAGGACTGTCCTTTGTTTTTCGTAAATGTCTTAATTGGTTTCGTTATGTTGTCCCTTTTGTTATATAACTGTTTGTGTGTGTGTTTATGTTTAGTGAATGTCTGCAAATAAATAATGTTAAAAGCTAGCCGTGGTAGTTATTGAAGACAAACGGCTATAAAACTACTGATTTTTTAAGAAAAAGTTTACATAGTTTTGAGTTATTACATTGGTTAATTTTGATATTTCGTACTCAAATTTCAAGATTAATACCAACTTTTGTTTCAAAAGGGTTAGAGAAAGTAAGAATTAAAATTGTAGGGCTTTCGAACAAATTTCGAGAGCCTGGAACATTTGTCATTAATGATATTTATCGCTAATATTATATTATATTAACCCACCTAACTCATCAATAAATTAACAAAAATGTTTTATAATTTTGTGAGTCATCTCTTATAGTGTTACTCTTAATGCCAGTAATATTTGAAATTGCCAAGGTGAAAATTACAAAAAAATCATTTTAAAGATCCCTGGTCGCCTTAAGTGTTAAGAGTTCCGAAAGTATGGATTATAAATTGCAGAGAAATAGAAGATTCTGTCCAGAATTAAAATACTTGGTATTTCGACAATTTAGTTTTATTTACTACATGCATTAACTTACTTCTTAAAAAGTACTTAAAACCTGAACGTTACTGCGTGTAAATATATATAAATGTTAAATTGTGCAGGTATGAGAAACCATGGGTAGCGTAAAAGAGCGGCAATTTGTAATCAGCTAAAAAAGGCATTATTATTTGATTCTTGTAATCCGAATTTCACTCAGCAATATCAATGTAATTTCTGACGGGAAGGGATATGATCAATTTTCCTAAAATTAAAAACCATGTCGATAAAATTCAGCAAGAAGTATTGTACTTTTTAACAGTTTTAAAACAAAAAAAAGCGAAGTTAAATCTTACAATTTGTTCGATAATGGTATTGATTAGTTACTTTTTTTATTTAACCTTATTACCTTTATTTATGTTTTATTAATCTTATTTACCTTTATTTTTTATTAACCTTATTTTATTAACCTTTTTTACCTTTATTTATTTTTTTATTAACCTTATTTATCTTTATCTATTTTTTGTGATGTAGCTGCTAAAAAGGAAGAAAAATTTTTAAATAATAATCGACAACAAAAACTCCGAAATAAGAAATCTAAATTAAGACTTCATGGTCGGAAACCGGCTGGAAAAGTCTAAGTTTTTCAAGAACCTACTTAACAACCATATTAAATATATTTTTATCAATTTTTGGATTAGCATAGATCCGATCAAAACTCTATTACTGAATTTTTTTACTGATCAAAGCACTGATTTATCAGGGAAACTGTATTCGTAAATTTAATATTAACTGTTTGATTCCTGAAGTATTATAACCAAGTACAAAATGCGTTATTCTTTTCTTTTAATTTAAGTTTCCAGAATTTCTATGAAAAATTTTGTTCAATATAAGTTTGTGAGGAGGATTCAAACATAAATTTTATACTCTAGAATAACAACTAAATGAATAGTAAATTATAAAAAACAAATTAACATAAACAAAAGATTTAAATGAAATCTGCCATGCCTATTTCAATGTATTATATCAGAACATGATTTCTTGAACGGCCAAGCACCACGTGCTCGTGCGGGTTAATATAAATTTTTTATTCATTTTAATTGTTTCATGTGAATGAGTCACTTTAAGTATTGCAAACGATCCAAAAAACTTTGTCTTGCATTTATGGTTTAAAAAAATATCCCATTTCCTATTTATTTCATATTATCGCGTGCTCAAAAAGACATTTTTCTAGGTTTTATTTGCGGTAGTCATTAACTAATTTTTTTTTAAATTAGAGCTTTTGTAAATGCAATGGCAATGCGCTATTAAAAGCTGACTTGAGATGCTCGGGCAGATAATAAAATGTTTATTTTTCGCCTATGGATTTTTGTTGACGCCAAAAACCTCATCCCAAAAACAACATTATGTCCTGACCACGACGAAATGGTTATTTTTTTTCGTTAATATTAAAAAATTTCAAATGCTATCAGAATTTTTGTTTTTTAATTAACAGCAAAACGCATGAAATACGAATTTCTGAGGTAATTTCCCTACTTCAGTCATTTTTACTACATATTATCTATTCATAAAATTAAAAACTAGAATTGCATACATGCATACATGATGTTTCACTGCAAGTAAAGTAATTGCTTTAAATCTTTTAATTTTGAACAAAGTATTTTACTGTATTAAGCCGTTATGCTAGCATAGGGGTATCGCGTCTTCCCTTACAGTTGGGCATCCCGGGTCGTACATGGTTATCATTTTGTCTTCTATCTGTAATGCGTATGACATAGTCCCCTTTAAAAAGCAGCTTTGCAAGCGACAGTGTTGAGTCTGTAGCTAAGAGTAGTTTGGCCCTAGTTGGCGCTACTTCTAGAATAAGAGGCGCTCATTCGGTTTAAAATCGCTGAAGGTCATCAACGCGCTTGTCCATGGCAGGTGTCATTAATAACAACAACAAATAAATAGTCAATCAGTGAAAAATTAGAGTCAAAATTTGATATGGATTTATCTATCAGATATTTAATTTGCGCAATTCATTTTATTTTCCTAACCCTTTGCATTTTTTATTTATTGCTTACCTTTGTATTTGGAAGAATCAATATAGTAATGTTAGGTGATGTGCCGCCGTCCTGGTACAAGAGTAGCGTGATCTGGGTGTACCGGGTTCGAATCCCGGCTCGGGTATGGTTCTTCTGTGTTCTATCTGTAAGGTGTGTGAATGTATCCCCCTGTAAAAAGGGACTGTGCAAATAACTGTGGTGAGTGTGTTGCTAAGTCGTACTCTTGACCTTAGACGGCGCAAAACAAGGGATATGCTCTTTTCGGCTTAAAACTTGCTGATGCCTTGGCGAAGCTTGTCCATGGCAAGTACCACTAATAACAACAACGATGTTAATTATCAACATATCATAGTGAGTGTTCATAAGTTCATTATTTGACCATCATTATGTTATACATGATAATTATTATTTGATGGCTTATGATGACAAGATGATCTCAGCCTGAATCCTATTGAAGACCAGCCATGTTATGTGGTTGACATCCTAGACTAATTTAAGGGTTAAATCCAACCACCTATAACCACTACATCTCTTAGGACATGATATATGGTTTGATGGGATTTACAGAGAGGCAATTTTCTTGTTTAAGTATCCTCTTCATTAATGTGTCAAAGCTCAGACTTTAGAAATTCTGAAACAGCTTTGATATAACTCGAAAATATATAAGTCCAGATAACATAATTTCTATTTCTTATATTTTGTATAGCTTTACTACTTTATACTAACTTATTTAAGCCAGTGCTTAGTGATGAAATTCTTTAGCTAACTGACGTCATTTCTTTTTCATTTCAGGGCGAGAAATACAATTGGAATCCAAAAATCCAAGGTTTCATCTTGAGTTCGTTTTATTATGGTTACGTTATCACTCAGATGCCAGGGGGAATTCTTTGTGACAAATTAGGCGCCAAATCCATATTTGGCGGAGGTATATGCACGTCATGCGTCTTGTACCTTTTCATACCAATGGCAGCAAGCTGGGGAGCAAATTATGTTATTGCGATAAGAGTTTTACAAGGCTTAGCGGAGGTAAATATGCTCTGCTTGCAATCTGATATTTAACTTGTATAATTGTTGTGAAGGTTATATCTTGCAATAATCATTGTAATGTTAATTAATAGAGTATCTGGTGTTTCTAAGATTTGATTACTGATTGACTAATATATATTTTTATTTTATATTAGAGGTGCCATCTGGTAGTAAAACAGCGAACAAAAATTATTATGAAATTACCCATTATTTATTATAATGAATTAATAAGTATATTAGAAGCTAAAAAGGAATTAAAAAATAATTTGTTTAATTGTTGTGAAGGTGTGATAACTTGCAATCGTCATTGTAATGTCAATTTGTATGATTGCTTTATTCTGGGGGAAATACAATGATAATAAATAAAATGTCTACAATTTCTAGGATTTGATTACCAATTAATTGATAGATTCTAATCATTTTTTTTATTTTATATTAGTCGTGTCATCTGGTAATAAAATTGAGAAAAAAATTATGACAAGATTCCTCATTATTTGTTATAATGATTTAAAGAGTACATTAAAAGCAAAAAAGAAATAAACAATTAAAAAAGAAGATTTGTCAAGTGAGAACATGATGTTGTTTGCGTTTATGGGGTTT
The DNA here is from genome assembly GCA_026289955.1 of Argiope argentata. NCBI lineage: Eukaryota > Metazoa > Arthropoda > Arachnida > Araneae > Araneidae > Argiope > Argiope argentata. The sequence continues at coordinate 8,174,264 of JAOUZG010053459.1, read as the reverse complement.
GGATAATTGAAGGCAACGAATAATAGATGCTTGAAACCGCGTAGGCAATGAACGAATTATAAATTTCAATTTTCGTCAACATCTTTTAATCGCATATATTTTTTACCTGTTTTTTTTTATCAGTATTGCATTAGTATTATCTATGGTTCTTTGAAAGTAGATGCGTTTTTAAAAGGTTGACTTGTTTTTACCAGCACTGCTTTTTCGAACTGGTTTAAACTACTTAATGACTTAAAATATTTTTTTAAAAAATAATGACTTAAAAATAATAATGTTCTAACTTGATAACTTGAAATTTGTGATCGTAGATTTCATTTTAATTATTTTTTTTTATAAATTCACTATAAGAAAGAAATTTAAAAAAAATCAAAATTGAAACATCAACACAAATAATGAATTGCATTTTTTTAATGTTGAGTTTTTACTACAGAAATTAAGGTTTTCAAATCACGAATGTATGATAAAAGCGGGAATCATTACCTTTGTTGTAAGAATTCTACTTGTATTTCTAACGACTGAGCCGAAAATAAAATCGAATTGTGATCAGAAATTATTTACCCTTACCAAGCAGTCGCTTCGTAAGGGTAAATAATTTTAAACCTTAAGATCTAGAAGTTTAAATATGGGGTATTAATATCCCTTTGGATATTTAATTTCTAGATATCAGAAGAAAAAATCAAAGCATATATTTTGAATCATATTATTTATGAGTATGTTCAAAATCATCAATGAATATATTCAAAACCACCAATAAATAAATTCAAAACCATCCATATATTTTTAAAACCAGCCATATTGGTGGCCAGATAGTTCTCAGGAAGTATTATTATTATTTTCTATTAAACCTCATTTTCCTCCTTTGATGGTCAGCATTTTCACAAAAAATGATTTTAAGAATCAAATAATTGCAGATATTGAAATCTTGCTTTAAAAAATATATGTATAATTCCTATCTGTTCCGTTTATTATGTTCAAAAGCGTTCTTAACGGAGACACATCTTAGGGCCATTAAGAACGTATTTACCAGCCGATTGCATTTAGTCTTTCCTGATACTGAAGTTTCACTATCTTGTTAATCATGTAAACTATACAAAGATTAAATGAAATCCTACTTTTTTGTTCTTAACTAAAACAATTTCGTTTACATATATGATGAGTTGTCAAAATTGGTTTGTATTTTATTCAACAATCAAAGTTAAAATCTATTACTTCAATTATTAAATAAGAAGATAGTTAAATAAAGATTAAATTGAAATCTGCTATGCATATTTCAATTTATCAGGTCAGAACATCATTCCTTGAGCGGCCGAGCACCACGTGCTCGTGCGAGTTTCATCGAATGAGTTTACTTTAGTATTGCAAACTTTACTTTAGTATTTTATTTAGTATTGTTTAAAACAATATTAAATTTCCTATTTATTTCATATCATAAAATCACTTGCTGAAAATGACATTTTTCTAGGTTTTATTTACTGCAGTGAATAACTTATTCTTTTAATCAGAGTTTTTGTAAATGCGATGGTATCGAGTTATTAAAAGCTGATTTTTTGAGATGCTCGTACAGGTAATAATTTTTTTTCGCCTAAGGATTTTTGCTGACGCCAAAACCCTTATTCCTAAAACAACATCATGTTTTGACATGGTAAAAATTGTAAAATTCTCATCGAAAAAAAATTATATGTCAAGTAATTTAATGTAATTGAAAAGAAAATTGTTTGAATCTCTAGTCGAGTGTTTTTCTACTCGTTTTGAAGTTTTATACGGAAACGGCGTGTAATGTAGAATTGAAGCGTTCATTAATTGTTTTTGCCAATAAGAGCTTAATAAACAAGATCTTTCATATAATGTTTATTAATTGTTTTTCCAATAAGAGCTTAATAAACAGGGTCTTTCATATAAATTTCATAAAATTCCCATTAAGTAAGATATTTAATATCTTGCATACAATGTGAAGAAGAGTAAATGAGTTCTACGTTCATGTCCAAAGCAATGTTGTAAATGTTCCTCGTTTATGAGCATTAAACTTCAGTGAAATGGTACTCTTATCTTGTTGAAAGATAAAATCCATACAGTCTTCACGTAAATGTGGGAATAACCATATTTCCACATATCCAGAAGTGAAGTTGGGATATTTTTCTTAATGTCCATGTATTACTATTTATACTATATAGTAAACTAGTTCTTTCCAGCGATATCGTACGCATGGAAATTTTGATGTGTATATGCGAGAACTGACAGTCTAATCGCAATATAAAATGTTATCAAAACCGTATGCATGCATAAATTTTCAATGCCAATTGGAGCAACGCAACGACATGAATTTTAAGCACCATTTAGGGTAACCTGAACTTTTCAGTGATGAAAATGTCTTTCTGCAAGGAAAAGAACAATTAATCAAAAAAAGAATTCGTTTAGAATAGTTAGATAATATTAAAATGAAAGCGGAAATTGAAAAAAAAAAAAAAAAAAAAACGATTCGAAAAGCTCGGGCAAATTTTTTCAGATGTTTTAATTTTTTTTTGTCCTGATGAAAAAGGCTTTCTGTCAGGAAATCCTACAATAAATCACAAAGAATTCCATTAGGTAATTTAATATTTAAAAAAAATACAGGAAATAGAAAAATAAAAACAAACGATTCAAAATGCTCAGGCAGATGTTTTCAGATTTTTTGTTTTTTTGGTGGAAAATTTAGTTTTTAATTAATAAAAAATTAACCACTCAATTAACCGGAATTAAAATTAGCCTATGCTCTTCTGTAGACTACAATCTATCTCTGTGCTAAATTTCCTCCAATTTCCTTCAACCGTTCTGGCGTGATTGAGTGACATCATCCATCCATCCAAACTTTCGCATTTATAATAGTAGTATAGATTAGTTTTGAAATAACAAATGCTTAAAATTTGCTTATTCTTTTATGTATATTACTTACCAATTTGTTTTATTTTTAGGGCATTACTTTTCCTGCGATTACTTTTGCCATAAGCAACTGGGCTCCCAAATCTGAAAGAACCAGAATTTCTTCGATTATTGGAATGGGAATGCCTCTCGGAAATCTATTTGCTATGCCTATATCAGGAGTTTTGAGTAGCATTTCGATATTCGGAGGATGGCCCTCCACTTTTTACTTGTTCGGTAAGTCATTTTATATATTTCGTGTTGCCATTCTTCGATTCTTTTCTTCAAATATGATAAAATGTAAAAGAGCTAAAATTCTCAACAGTAAATGTATCTAATTATAAGGGAATATCTGAGTAAATATGTTGATGTTTTTTAATACAGATCATTTGTACCAAAACCATCAAAATTGGTGCAAATACTCTTCAAAAAATGATAATGCCAGTTTTGGGGTAATTTTTCAGAAAGTTTTAGTAGAATTTTAATGCAATAAAAAATGATGATGAAAAAATACTTAAAATAAATAAATTAAAATGCATTAAAATTAAATATTGAACAAAATTTTAACCTTATTTGGAGAAAAGTTCCAAAAATATGAGGTTGCTACAAATTAATTCCGCGATTATAAAGAAATCTATTAAAAAAAATTATAATTTAGTAGTTGTTGTTTCGATACATTACAAAGATGTTCGAAGTTTTTAATAAAATTATTTATTTGATTAAATATTGATGGGAGTACCTCGATAAATTTCAAGGTGGTATTTTAGTTCTGGCAAACATTTCGTAATATTATAAAGTATGTAACAAACACATTTCCATCCATCTATTCAAAACCTATTTGAGTTAATTGAGTTCAAATACAGGTATAGGAATGCCTTTCTGGCTCTGGGAGGTCTGAAATATAGATTTACAATTATTTTAAAAATCTAGAGCATTAATAAACAAATGAAAAAAAAATTATAAAACCACATCTTTAAAAAAAATGAAAAAATTTAAATTTAAGAGTGTTTAAAAGTTCTTACTGCTATTTACTACTGAATTTTTAATGATATATAATTACAAAATTTGCTAAAATACAAGATGAAGTCTAAAAAAAGATGCATTTATCAAACAAAAGTAATTTTATTGTCAATTATATTTCTTTATAAACATTATTAATATTCTGAATGTTTTGATTTCCAAACTAATACATGTATTTAATATTATAAATAATATCAACATTTGTAACCTTGGAAAAAGTGAAGTAATACAGCTTGTTTCAGAAGTTCATTTGTGAAATGAATAATGTTCTATGACTAATTTTGTTTCACAGACTGATATCTAATCCTTGCTGAATTTCTCAATAATTCAATTCATAAAGCCTCTAGGATATTTGTACCTTGGAGTATTTTTTATGCTTATTCATTTTCAGGCGTAATGGGATTTATTTGGTTTCTGTGCTGGTGTCTGTTCATGTTTGAAACTCCTGACCTCCACCCATATTTATCGAAGGAAGAATATGCGTACATTCAGCAACACAAAGATCCCAATGCTAAAGCGGTAAGTGCTGCGACATGATGCCCTTATTATGTACGGAATTATCAAAAGCATGAAGTACATGTTGAGAAAAATACTGTATTCTGAAATTCAAGATAACTAGCAAGCCATTACGAACAATAAATAATTATATGAATTCCTTATATTGAAAGCATTTTGACATCTTTTTCATTTTTGGACAAGGTTTTGAAGGAACATATTTGGCGATTTGTTGTCGCAACAAGTATACTTTTTGGGGGGAGGAGAATTCGGCAGTTTATCCGAAAGTATATAAAAGCTTTATAGTAATCGCTAATAAAGGCTCTTTATCAATTAGACTGTACCAATACATGCCAATTATTAAACACTATGACTTTTATCAACATCCGTTAGGACAGGATGTAGCCTCTACCTTGAAACAAGTATTTCGTGCACCATCATCGCTCCCTCCGATTGTAAAGGAGTTAACCTTATCAACATCCTTTTATCACCATTCTGAAACATCCGTTATCAACATCCTTTTATCTCCATCCAGAAATATCCGTTAACAAGATTTTTTTTAATCAGCATCCTGAAATATCCGTTATCAACATCCTTTTATCTCCATCCAGAATTATCCGTTATCAACATCCTTTAATCACCATCCTGAAATATCCGTTATCAACACCCTTTTATAACCACCTTGAAATATCCGTTATCAACATCCTTTTATCAACACCTTGGAATGTCCGTTATCATCATCCTTTAGAACAGGATATAGCATCTACTCTGAAACAAGTATTTCGTACACTATCATCTCTCCCATCGATTATAGAGGAGTTAACTTTATCAACATCCGTTAGGAAAGGATGTAGCCTCTATCTTGAAAAAGGATTCTGTAAATCTACATCCCTTCCCCCGATTATAAAGGAGTTAAGAAGTGTGTTTTCAGAGAATAATTCTGGTACGAAATTCCCGGTGATTTCGACCACGACGTAACTGCTGCACTTAGCCGAGAATTTGTGTTAATCTGTCACTTTTCTTAATAAATGAAATGTCTTAATCGAAAAATATTCCTTTCTTATGTTCCAGAAGAACATTCCGTGGCGAGATATCCTTACTTCACTTCCCATGTGGGCGGTCGTCGTTGCTCATTTTGGACATAATTACGCCTTTTTGATGTTTTTGACAGATTTGCCGACATACTTCAGCAGGATTTTGCACTTTGACCTCAAGCTGGTAAAATAGTTATTTTATGTTAATTTTTATTTTCAAATATATATCTTTGTTGCTGATTTTTATGATTTTTCTCATCATATTTTATCAAAAAATTAATGAATGCTGTAAACGGAATTTTGCCATATGTATATAAGGTAAGGATATCTGCTACCTAAAGGCAAAGAAATAGTAAAAATCTTGTTATTTCTTATATATGTAAGGGTATTCAACTTCTTTAGCCTTCGTAAACTATTTGAGATTTCCAATTAGAAAATGCGTCAAATTAAATAAGTAATGATTATATTTAATATTTAAATTAATAAATCTTATAACTTTAAAAAGGCAATACTTGTTTATATATATATATATATATATATATATATATATATATATACACACACAACATGGCGATATTTATTGAAGCAGAATGTAGAATTGTGACCGAAATCAGGGAGAATACGGGTTTGAATTTTTAAGTTCATTTCATTCCATCCCGAGAGGCACGCATTAGGTACAAGCAGAAGCGACGAGCACAACACTGGACGACACAAAATGGAATGTGGAAAAGCTGATGAAACTTTTAACCCTGTGAATATATATTGAATGTTAATAATGATTTCTCTAGCATGTCAGTCCCAAGTAAAGGAATCGTAGAGATCCTTTAAAGGAATGTGCTCCGATTGGCAATATTTCATTCTTTCACTCGGAGTTTGGGAACCTGTTGGCTTTTAGCAGATTCATCAAATTTATAAAGCTTCTGTTGAATTAATTATTTAGAACAAGAGGAATGAGATCAGGAAATAAAAGAATAATTTTAGAATGAAGTGGCTATGGGCTAAATTAAGATAAAACTTAGGAAATTAATTAGGGTTTAGTTTAATTATAAAATTTCCTTTTATATATATGAATTTAATTCGTATATCTCAGAAACGTTTCTAAAAATTTTGATTAAAATTTATTATTAAATAAGGTCTTTATAGGTCTTTCCTGAAAAAAAATGTGATTTTACACACAAAAAAAACTTTTTATAACTATTTCTAAGAGCCTTTTTCTATTTATTCTAAAGCCAGATGTGTCATATAGCGCTATCTCGTAGATTTTTGTGACACTTGCATTGCTGCCATAGGATGATAACCTATTGGTACTCAGAACTTTTTAAGATGGAAATGTATGACATTATCCGAATACGAATGCGTCGGGCTCATATCCAATAGAAACAATACAATTATTGTGTTAACCTATTCGAATAACATGCTAAACTTAATGCATTCAGGATATTTTTTATTTAAATGACCAGATCATAAGTAGATAAGATTAAAAAATATTCATATGTAATCAGTACGCAATTAAAGTCTAAATATTTCCATACGAAAGTGACTATTTCACCCACAAAAAATTCCCAGCATAGCGAAGATCGGTTTTTAAAAACTGTATCAGTGAAGTAATTACAAAACTTAATTTTTTTTATCTTGTCAAAACAAGATGCCATATGGGGATGAGGTTTTTGGCATCAACAAAAATGCGTGGGATATGAATTCAAATTTTATTATCTGCACGAGTATCTAAAAAAATCAGCTTTTAATAACGTGTTGCCACTACATTTAAAAAAGTTCTGAATTAAAAAAATAAACTAATGACTACAGCCAATAAAACCTAGAAAAATGTCATTTTGAGCACGTGATTATATGAAATGAAATAAATAGGAAATGTGAATTTTTTAAAACAATAAATGAGAGACAAAGTTTTTTGGATCGTTTGCAATGCTAAAGTGATTCATTCAACGAAACAATTAAAAGGAATAAAAATATAACTTAACTTGCACGAACATCTGGTGCTTCAATGAGATTAGGTTTTTGGTGTCAACAAGAATGTGTTGGCGAGGAATTGAAATTTTAAAGTGCAACTTTCTCAAAAATAGGCCTTAGAAGACTCAAAAATATTGGTAAATGGTTGCAATTTCGAAATAAAGACCTTTTTAACCTCCAATATGCCGCTTTTTGTTGAGATGATTTTTTCTACTTTTTTAACTTCATGGAAGCTTCCTTCACACTTGAATAAAATTCTGTTTAAAAAATAGTTTAAATTGTTTTATTAAATTGTTTTTCAAAATCTGCCTTTTTTTGTTGAGACGTTTTCTTCAAAGATTAATAAAAATCTTTTTAAAGTAGATTAGATTGTTTAATTAAGTAAATTTTTTTCAATTATTGGTCGTTCAAGGAATTATGTTCTGACTTAGTACATTGAAATATGTATAACAGATTTCAAGTTTATATTTATTCTATACTTGGATTCTATTATTTATATTTAATAAAATTATTTTGACATATTGATATTCGAAACAAGAAATTACCACTTTTTTGCTGTGCCATTATTATCACTTTTAACAAGTTAATTCATAATGAATTAAAATGTCATGCTCTTATTTTCATTAGAATGGCACTCTATCTGCATTGCCGTATGTACTACAAGCAACGAGCGCTTTACTGGCTTCTTGCATTGCTGACAGACTGAGATCTTCAAACAGACTCAGCGTTACCGCAATTAGGAAACTCTGCAATTCCATCGGTATGTACGCTTATATTTTTTTAAATATTCAGTTAACTTAAATATATAAATATTAATTAATACCGAAGAGTGTTCAAGATAAAATAGAATACTCTTATATGAAATAAGACTCTGCTAATGTTATTTACATGCTATTCAAACTTTGAAGAATATAAGACAAGGAAAAAAAGGATAAATTAAATATTAGTTATCTGTAAATACACAAAACAAATAAATAATATAAAAAAGATTTTTTAAAATCAATTCCTACTTTAGATGATAGGAAAGATTTTATTTTAGTTACTTTTTATTAAATAATTACAATTGTTGTTCTCGTGTTCCATTTTACAATGGAACGAGGGGTGCAATGGCTTTTGAGGATGTAGACCCCTGAGCAACCGAATAACCATCACCTTTGACTCAGTGCCCTCAGTGGTATAACAAACAGACTTAAAGAACTTTGTGATCGGTTTCGAACTCGCAGCTCAAGGAATGCGAATCCAACCCCCTACCAACTAGGCTATCCCGACATAACAGTTAAAAACGACTATAAAGAGCTACTATAAAGGCAAAAAAATTAGTTTTTAATTAATAAATAAAAATTAATGAATTAATATTTAAAAAACTGCTAGATCCTCAGCGGATTGTAAATTAAAAATTGCTGTTGCCAAATGCGATGACGAAAACGTGTCTCTTACACCGATATATTAAATGAAAATATTTACTCATCTGTTAATTTCTCATCTGGTTTCCACTCATCTCTTATTGCTTTCTAGTATACAAAGTAAGAGAGAAAGTATTATAGTCATTAAAAATTTTTGATTGGAGGCTCTTGCGAGTCTCCTCCCTTACTTCGAGAATCATATATTTGGAAAATGTCCGTCTGTCGGTCTGTGACCAAGATAACTCAAAAAGGCTTTCGGATAGATGGATGAATTTCGTATTCAGTTTTTACATCAAATTTTCAATACATTCCGTTCAGAAGAAATATGTTTGTCTCATTATTCTGGTTGGTTAGTTGATACTTTATTAACGGTACAACCCTATAGCCCTGAACTGCCACCATGTAATTTCTGTTGTTGTGCTTACTTATGGCACTTCCATGGTCAAGTCTCGTTGATACATCAGCAGATGATTTAAGCCTAATAAATGCGTCTCTTTGTTTTACAAGTAGCTCCACCTAGGGCCAAGAATACGACTTAGCTACACATGCGCCACAACCCCTTTTAGGGGGCTAACTTCATTCATCTCAGATCGTAATTTAGATCTGGAACAGAGAACGATCACCTCTGACCCAATACCAACAGTGGTGTTACTCTCGATATGGACTTTGCAACCACGACAGATTTTACGAGCCCCAGTCGCCACATACTCGTGGAATCTTTTGGCCGGTGAGTTTCGAACTCGTAACCTAAGAAGTACGAGACAATGCTCTATCAACCAGGCTATACCAGCTCATCGTTATTCTAATAACAGTTTTTGCGATAACTGCAAAACAAAGAGATCTAAGTAGACAAAATTCAGTAAACATATTAAACTTATAAAGTATAAACACTTATCAAATTTGAACCAAATCCAAAATAGGGTGACTGTCTATTGGTCTGTACTTTCGGAAACATAATTTCAATAAATCAAAAATATAAAGGCTTAAATATATCAAATTTGGTATATGATTTTCTGATTAGAATTATAGTTGTGTGTTAAATTTTTATTTCAATAGATCGGGAAGAACGTGTCTAATTACAAATTCAATTACCGAATACTTTTAACTGAATCGCAGAAATTAATTGCCTCGCCAAGAATTACACGATAGATTTAGTAAAAATACTTAAGTGTTTGCCAATATTTCTTAATTATTATACGCCAATTCCATGCAAGATATTCTCCGGGATAACGCCTTTATTAGATAACATTTTTTGAATAGGTCCTTTTAGCTGTTTTTCACCATTTATTATATTAGGGTTAGAAAAGTAGTAAAGGAAACAGGAGGAAAAGTAATTTCTAATATTTTGCAAGATTGCATTGGCTTAGATTAAAAAATCCCCTTTCAAATTTTTTTTGAAGTAATTGTAATTTTTTCAAAACTTTTGATGCAAAAGTTGATGAGATTACTAACATTATGATGACATGACATTTCTCTTACTTAAAATTTTAAGTGACTAAATTGGTGAAAATACAACTAATTGTGTGTGTGTGTTTCTCTTGGCAATAGGTTTGTTTGGTCCAGCAATATGTCTCTTGGCCATTATAATGTCCGGTTGCCGCGCAATACAAATCGTCTGTCTCTTTTGCTTGGCGCTGTGTTTGAATGGATTCGCATATTCTGGCTACAGAGCTACACATGTTGATATGAGTCCAGATTATTCGGGTGAGTTCCTTTTGATGACAGAAGCGTTGTTGAAAACTCTTCCGAGCAAAAAATATTGCATATGACCTCATTTGATCATAAATAATTTTGTTTTTGCTAACTTTAATTTTATTGTGGATAACTTTTCACAATATCCAAAATTTAAATTGGGGAAGATGTATCACAAGGTAATTTTGCTTATTACTTTAGATCTTTAGTAGAGTAATGGAGGATTTTTTTATCGACAAAAGATTATTTTCGAATATGCTTTTTCATTTAAATTGTATTACTGTGTTTGCAAATTATTCCTTTGTAAGAGCCCAGATAATTAATCCAGCGTCCTAGTCTGGTGGCAGCACGCATTTCCCTTGATCTGGGCGTCCCGGGTTCGAGTCCCGGTCGGGCATGGCTATTCTTCTGTGTTCTGTCTGTAAGGTGTGTTACTGTGCCCCCTCCCCCTGTAAAAAGGGACTGTGCAAGTAAATGTGACAAGTCGTACTCTTGGCCTGAGTTGGCGCTACTTGAATAAAGAGATGCTCATCTGGCTTAAAATCGGTGACTACCTCAGTGAGCTTGTCAGTGCCAAGTGCCATAAGATTGATGAAAAGGTGCATAAAACACTTCTAGATGAACATTTTTCACTACTAAGTCGTTTCCTTTTTTGAAAAATAATTTAGGTATCGATCTGAAATCTTTGTGGCGCAAGCCAGATAACCTCTGCGATACCAAAGTCAACCTTTGGTGTATTAATTATGTTACTCGGCTACTGGCCCTAGCGCCTCAGGTTCGTATCGCAACCTTCAATCGGTATCAGACGGTTGCGTGTTCAAATCACGTCTGGGTCACCAATGTACCGATTGAAGGTCGTGATACGAACCTGAGACGCTAGGGCCAGTAGCCGAGTAACATAATTAATACACCAAAAGTGGACTTCAGTATCTCAGATGTTATCTGGCTTGTGAAGCTAGCGCCACATCTTTGTCAGTTGTTTCTTTTTATATAATTATTATGTAGGATTCGAAATAGCTCCATAATTTATTTTTAAAAATATTCTTCGAATTTTCCTTTTAAAAAATTATACTTGACCTAATTAAGCTATCATAGCACTCACCAGTCTTTTTGTAGACCTTTTTAATTACAACATTTTTATTTAATTTTTGTCAGTTTAATAACTTGTTATTAAAATGAGATATTTCGAAGCCAAAATTCTTTCTCACCTCCCTTTCCAATAAATACGGACACATATTCCTGTGAAAATTAAGAGATCTATCTTGGATGGTCAATTCAACAATTTAAACCAATAAAATCACAGTATTGTACTTTTCACGTCATAGTACACTTCGAAAGGTATCACAGCATTTAAGAGATTAATGATTATCATTTCGTTAAGTTATGATATGGTATACTTAATATCTGAACGCACTATTGATCATAATATTTTCCTACATCATCATATTTGAACATAATACTTTTAAGTTATTTTCTTTCGTGGGCCTTTCTATAAAGAAAAGAGGGTTAAACTTTATTTTATTTCAATTTTTTTCAGGCATTACTTTCGGAATAACTAACACGATATCCAATATGTCGGGAATACTTAGTCCGATGATAGTTGGGTACATTACATACACTGGAGTGAGTATTTCTTATTTCATTTACCATTTCTTAAACTTTATTTTAAAATTATTTTTTTTTAACTTTTAGAACGTTCTTTTTGCTGTTAAATATAAATTGAACCCATTATTTTTCCGAAACTAAAGTATGATTTTTATCCTCAGAATAACGTTAAATCTTTTTTAAAACTAATTTTGAATTCATATTTTCAACACCACTATTATAAAGTAGTAATATTTGTTAAGTATAAAGTTTCAGAATTAGTTAAGAAATAATATAAGAATTCCTAAGTCAATTCCTACTTATATCAACAATTTTTTATTATTAATTTCCTTTTTAATAAATACTTACATTCAATATAAATAAATTATCAAAAAATTATTGATTGTCGCAAGAATCAAAAACGCATGTTTCCCCTTCAAGCGAAAAATACTGAAATCCTCGCATTTTATCGAATGAGCTATACTGCCTGTTGATTTCAACTTTCTTAAAAACTGCTAAAACTCTATTTAAAGTATTAAAAATTTATTTTTATTTAAATCGTTAAAAATTTAATTCTCTATTTAAAATATTAAAATTTAATTTCATATTGCATAATAAAATATGTCTTTGAAATTATATTGAGAATTTAAAAGATGGTGGGAAGCAAATGACCCTTTGGAGATCATTAGAATTCTTATGAAACAAAAAATTTCGAAATCAGGGCACTAACTGAGGTTGGAAGTCTGTCTTTGCTGGAAATCCAGAAACAATATTTACTGATGAGTATGCATGTGATTTTTCTTCTAATTCGGGAGTAACGCCAATTAAGCGACCATTGATCATTGGGCTAAGGACAATGGCTTTGAACTAAGGATAATTTGGGCTAAGGACACACGAAATAAAAAATTATGAAAACAGTATAAAGTGGCTCAGGGATTTGATCGTTGGTTTAGTATTGGTTAGTTTAAATGTAAAAACAATATGGTTAAAATTTAACAAAAAGTTGTAAATGTTCTAAATATTGTGATTAACTAAATTTAATCTTTGTCCTTTAGGAAACTGTGGCCAACTGGAGTATTGTCTTTTACATAACATGTGCAGTATACATCGCTTGTGGCCTGTTTTATGCCGTATTTGCTTCAGCTGAAATGCAGCCGTGGGGTAAAGAACAAAAAAGTTCAAAAGTGGATGCTATACCTGACAGAATTTTCTTCATTGAAGATGCAATGGGTAGATGATGTCGTTAACTAGGCATCATGGAAAGATCTTCCAAATTATACATATCTGTAATCATCAGATTATATATATCATAATCATCCAGATTATACATATCATAATCATCAGATTATACAAATCATAATCATTGAAAATGTTTGATATCACTCACAGAACCAGTCTCTCATATGCCGGCATCAAAGAATTAACACCTATATTGCAGTGTTATAAGATACGAATGTTCAAATATCATTCTTTCCAGTATATGGAGCCAATTGTATGAGTCGTAGAATCAATGCAATGGAAATTTTCGGCAACATTTTTAAAACCAACTTTGAAGCATCTGAAGAAGAAATGTAGTTTTTCAGATTTCATTATAAGAGTATAGTTTTCTGTTTAGAAGAATATTATTATTAGAGTCAATTCTATGAGTTAATGAGTCTATGAGTCAATTCTATGAGTCTATTTTTCTAAATTGAATTATTATTCTATTTAGAAGAATATATTATTCTAAA
>JAOUZG010053459.1:8134720-8156686 GCA_026289955.1 Argiope argentata | reverse complement strand
ATATATAAGACACACACACATATATATATATATATAAGACACATAATTCATCTATAAATGCAAAATTATATATGTTCCTACAGCATAAGAGAAAGGCTTCAGATTTGTGACTAAAAATAGAATGCACATGGAGTATTTAAAAATTTGAATAGCATCATAAAATTTCCGTTTGAGAAAAAGCTAAAAATACATTGAAATGATTCCTACAGAGCAGAAACATAATTGAAATAACTTAAATTTGTTAAATATTCATGTTTGTTAAAAGAATTGTTTATTTTATGACATATATACATCTATATATTTATAATATTTTGTAAGAATTCACAAAGCATATAAAAGAAATACTACTGGTGAATCAAAACCAACTCCTTTTCTTTCAACAAAAAAAGCTCAAATAAAAAAAATAGACTTGCTCAATAACATTTCATTAGCCATAAAGATTAATTTATATTCATATAACATTTTTAAAATATATATGAAACCATAAACAAATATAAGAAAAAAATTGAAGCAAATCAAAATACACCTGATGGATAAGTTATACCCTCATATTTTTCTTCTAATTTGATATATGCTTGTTTTTTAAAATAATTTTCTTCATTCCATTGTTTTTATATAATGACAATATGACACATGATTATAAGATACAATTTATTTTATATACTGAATTGCTTTTTTTCTGAATCATAATAAAGCAGCAATCAAATTTTGATATATTTTCTTCAACGAGACAAGAAGACCTCTACAACTTTGTTGTTCTGACATTCATGACAAGGAATACTAGAGTGATTGAATAGAACAATATAACTATTATACACAATCTTAGATTTTAAATTTACTATTTCAGGTTCATTGCATTTGGAAGGAGTTTCCAAATGTCATTAGAAGTGCTTGGTTGTGAATCAAAGAATTCCTTTGCCTATCGTATCTTAGCATTTTCAGACTTTGTCTGCTTTTATTTGGGCGAACTTTAGAATTTCGGTAGTAAAAATTGATTAAATTAAAAAAAATTCAGAGAAAAAAAACAAAAAATGTAATTTAAAATAGAGTAAATTTTAATTTTAACCCTGAATAGAACTGTTTTTGTATTAACTTCAAAGTCATTAAAACGAGCCATTCGAATACGAAATGTATGACGAATGAATAAACAAACCATAACAAATAACAAAAAAAGAGAAAAAGTAGGAGTTTTTAATATCTGCCAAAGCAGAAACAACAGCCTAAAATCAAAAATATTACGAATAATTCTCACAGCACTAGTAGTGTTTGGAGGAAACGAAACTGTTTTACATTGCAGCTGTCTAAATGAAAACAAGTGGGCATGGCACCCTAATGGCAATAAAAATACGCCGATATTGTGAAAACGAATTAAGATATCAAACTATTTTTTTCCCAAACGATAGCTTACAATCTAAATTAACATAAAAGATATCGCAGATTTCATCGATTTTTTGCATTTTTATCGTTTATTGTCTTTTTTTTCTTTTCTTTTCTTTTTTTTTGTCTCCTCTAATTAAGTTTCAAAAATCTGTATTTTAATATGGATCTTTTCATTATTTTTTTCTTTTCTACAACTAAAAGAAAAAAATCTTAGAAGTAAATTTTAAAAGAATCAAGTATTTATGGATTATAAATATGAGGATGTTTAAGGATATAAAGGATTAGAGATATAAGGATGAAAAAAAATGGAATTTTAGATATTACCGTTTAATCTAGTTTGCTTGCAAGAACATGCAGTAGTAGAAAAAGTTAATTTGAACTAGCTTCAAGAACAACAACTGTATGCATTAAAATATTTTAGATTGTTAAATATTACAATCAATGTAAAAAAAACCCAATTTTAAAAATACACTTTTATCAATGTACTAAAAATTGGACTTTTTTTGGCTTTTTTTTGTTTTTAATTCTTATTTTATTATTTTAAATAGAACAGAATCATAAAATTGCTTTACCTCAATTTTACAACCAAATGGCACCACTCGCATAAAATAAAAAGGGTTAACAGTAAAAATTAAATTGCGAAAACGGTATTTTTCCGTTAACCTTGCACAAGCAAAAAATCGCCATATAATGTAAAATTCCGCCAAATTTTATTGGTGATTTTTCGTTTGCGCCGGGTTAACGAAAAAAATATCCGAAAATATTTTTAAAAATCATATTAACCTGCTAGAAAACAAACAATTACAAATAACTTATTTTTAATAAGGAATATATTTTTAATTTCCTATTGCTTGCAGCAATACATAATTCTATTGCGAACAAATCAAACGAACTCCCTCTTTAAGCAAGGATTTCAAGAGAATCACAGCATGATTCTTAGTTGCTGGAGAGAAGGGAACAGCACTTTGAATAACTACATTGTTATATCTTAATAAATTAAATTCTAATAGCATTAGAGGTGATCGTTCCCCGTTCCAGATCTAAATTACGATCTGAGATGAATGAATGAATATGCATGAATGAAGTCCGCCCCCTATAAAGGATTTTGATCTGTGTAGCAAAGTCGTACTCGTGGCCCTAGATGGCGCTACTTGTAAAATAAGAGACGCATATCTTCAGCTTAAAATCTGATGATGTATCAGCGGGGCTTGTCAATGGAAAGGGCCATAAGTAGCAATAAAAGGAATAATTGATGTTATTTCGTTAAAACTCACAGGGGTGAAACTTATACGCAATGCTTATAAATTATGCATTTAAATTTGATCATATTAATTTTTTTAATATGATAGCCATTTTAGACCCTATAAATTATTTGGTACAAAAATGCTAAAAATACGTTTGCATAACCGATTATTGGATCGTTTGACCCTGAGCAACTGAATTTGTTACATTATATTTCTTGAGAATTAGGTATTTTTTATGAAAGGTCGAATCTGAATATTTTAGTTAAATTTTTGAAAAATTAAAATTTTATCGAAATTTCAATATTTTTCCTAAATGACTTTAGATCACTTAATCACACAAGAAGATATTAAGATATATAAAGAAGATATTTAAATTTTGAAAATTATATTTTCAGTGATATCAACTTCAGTGATTTCGCCAAAAATTTATCTAATTAAATTTTTTAAACTTATTTATGACAATTATTTTTTGCAATTAAATTCAAATCGATTTTGTTAATTCATATATTTTTTTCTCTTTCATTCTTTTACCAGTGTTAACTCTAAGTTCTTGATTCTTAAGACAATTTTATAAGGAAAGTAAAAATAAGAATTTTATTTAGATGATAATTTTAAGATGCTCTTTTTTTCTATACATTGTGTAGTCAGCAAGATGTAAAAGATGGTGGATTCTTAAATCAGATAAACAATATCTCATCAGAGATGGATATTTCTCCGAGGCGAATAATCTGACACATTCGCAATATATTTATTACACATCAGATAACAAACCACGAAGTCGAACGTTTAAAGTTTACATTACCGTAAGATATTAGTAAGATCGGAGTAGAAAATTATGGAGATAAAAAAAATGATAAATCTGTAAAAAAAGAACATTTACACATAAACAATTTATCTCCATATTTACAGTTCTAGATAATTTAGAAAAATTATTTTTAATACATCTTATTTTAACTATAGCAATTGAGGAACATAAAAGTTGCAAATCAAATTCTACAAAAATTTCAGCGTTTTATCTATTTTGGAAGAAATGAGTCAGTAAATTGTAAATATGTCCATTTGAGAATATAAAACATAATAACTATAAAAGGTAATAGCTGTCTAAAATTTAGAATATTTTTTTACTAGTAGAATTGTGCAAGTGTTGCAAATTTTAATTGGACTTTATTATGTTTGTGATAGAATAAGTCATACCAGAATCTCTGACCCGTCCGTAGGCACACTGATTCAAACCATAAAACTGAATAACCACTATAGTAATACTGGCGGAAACTGTGGTTGAGTCCTAACGTCCATCACCGGCCATGGTACAACCTTTCAAGTAGGAAGTAAGTCCCATTGACAAAGTAAGCAAGCATGATAACTCAAAAATGAAACTAAATGGAGGTCATTTGAGAATATGGTATTTACGCTTCAATTTATAAATATATACTTTGTTTAAAAAATTCTGCCTGTTACTTTTATGTGTTTTATTCTTCGGGAATGTATTTATGTAACATCAAATGAATATGCCGAGTAATATTTTTAAAATTTCAACTAATCAATTAGAAATTTTGCCGACTTCAAGATAAATAAAAGATATCAAATTAAAAATATCCAAATGTAAATGTTTGCATACACACACATCCAAATGCAATATTTTTAAAAAATTCCAATTTTAAAATAAATCTACAAAAGAATATAATATTTTTTTTCTACATTACGCTTGATAAAAGGTTAATCCTCAAACTTCCATATGACACTTGTTTTAGATACTTTTTTTTCAATTCCTTCCAGTAGTTTCCATATATTTATATATCTTGTTCAAATTTTCAATCGTTAATAAAATATTTTCTATTCACCCTCCCAAGTTCAAACACATTTTTTAAAACTTAAAGTGGATGACACTTTTTGTTAATGAATTAATATTTGAAAAGAAAAACTGTATTAATTAAATTTATTTAATTAATTTTTAATACTTCATATAGAGTTTTGGCAGTCTGTAGTGAAAATTGAAATCGACAGGTATTTAGTAAATCGATAAAATGCGAGAATTTCAATATTTTTCGCGTGAAGATAAAGTATGCGTGCTCAGTTCCTGCGAAAAATCAATAATTTTTCGATAAGTTAATTATATTGTTACGTTTTTAGCATAGCGGGTTTGGATTGAATGGACTTTATCTGAGGACAGCACAAACAAATTTATTTACAGCTATTTACAGTTATTTACAGGATAATTGATAAAGTAAAATTTTTAGATAAGTACAATTCAGCAGTCAACAGTCAATTACAGCGTAAATTCAAGTCTTACGCACGATAAAAACAGACTACAAAACAGCTATCGTATAGCACAGCAACAGTAAATCACAGCGAGCTCAATAACACAGCGTTAACAGCAAACGCAAACACAGCTCACAAATCCTTTAGTCCAGCGAGACGCTTTTTATTTCAGAGCAAACTCTCAACTAACTCGATCAAATCACTATAGCAACTAACTCACTCACGCCGGCTACTCGTCCTTATATAGCCGAGAAGCGCGTGCACCTGAGTCTCGTGGAAATTCTCAAAACAACGCGAACAATCTAGCGGCTACTAGACTATTCCTTTCGCCAAACCAATCAAGCTGGCGCGAGGCTCCTCGCCAACGTCGTCATCTTTGGTGAGTTTTCGTGCCGCTCGCCCGCTTGTAACAATATTAATTGTAATTATTTAGTAAAATTCGTCTTTGTTGACCGAAGCAGAAATCTACAATTCTTTTTTATATTACATGTTTTCATTACAGACAGACGCTCCATTACCAGAGAACTAAACCGCTGTTTTAGTTATTGATGGCATTATGCTGTCTTAAACAGTCCACATTATGAGCTGAAACAAAACGCATATTATTTATTTTAGATTCATGTCTTTTATTCTTAATAACCTTGTAAAGATGCATATGTTTTAGTTCATTCATTTATTTATTTAGTGCGATTCGTAACTGTACGGTGTTCATGTCTCTATATAATATTATTAAAACACATGGGCAGTGTATAAACACGCTTTGAAACGGGTAGGAATTTTGCAAATTATACTTGAATAAGTGTAGATCTCACCTTAGTATTTTTTTTAAATCATACAAGCTGTATTTTGTTATACATTTATTAATAAGACAGTTAACATTTTTCTGACCTACACCAATTACAAGAAAAGTAAGTAAACAATATTAACAGATTATTTTTTGTTTCCTAAATAGGTTTTTATTTTAAATTTTTGAGATAGAAATTTATGCTTAAATATCTATTTTTAATATATTTTTATATTGTGTTACTTATTATTATTATTATTATTTTCTTTTTAAAATTTCCATTAAAGGTTTGAATTAAAGTATAAAATATTATAACTATTAACCTCTTTCGTAAAAAAAAGTATATTAAATTAGATTTGTGCATAACTGCATAGTCAGAGATCCATTATTAATTTTAATCGTATCGCGGACATTTCTATTTCTAAAATTAAACAATATATAACAACTTGCTTCTGACGAGACCGAATGCTATGCAAACACAATGCTATATAATACTGTATAATATGGTTATTCATTGAATAATGAAATGTCACATAAAATTCTGCTATATTAAGATCATTTTTTTCTCCTAGTCATGGTATATTAAGATCATTTTTTTTCAATAAATAACTGTATAAGGCCATTGGGAATACGGGGAACCACATGCATCTGAATTCAAAATGACCTTAACCCTATTAAAGATCATTTTTTCAAGCCATGGCATATTTAGATCATTTTTTTCCTAGTCATGGTATATTAAG
The DNA here is from genome assembly GCA_026289955.1 of Argiope argentata. Classification (NCBI taxonomy): domain Eukaryota; kingdom Metazoa; phylum Arthropoda; class Arachnida; order Araneae; family Araneidae; genus Argiope; species Argiope argentata. The sequence continues at coordinate 8,150,279 of JAOUZG010053459.1, read as the reverse complement.
ATCATTTTTTCCTAGTCATGGCATATTAAGATCATTTCCCCCCTAGTCATGGAATATTGAGATCATTTTTCCCCTAGTCATGGAATATTAAGATCATTTTTTTTTCCTAGTCATGGTAGAATAAAATAGTTTTAGGATTAAGATTGGTTTAAGTAATGTGATTCATTTATCTTATTAAACAAATTTGATTTGATTAATTAATTAATAGTGTTAAAAAGTAATTAATAAACAAAACAGCATTCTTTATTCTATGAAAGATAAAGAACTAAAACATCTAAGATTTTGTCCACTTGCAAAAGTTGTCAGAACTTGGGCCAATCTGCATAGTTTCATACAAAATAGAAAAATTTGGTGAGAACATACTTCCCACGACCCCTGAAAGGGTTAACATAGTACGAAAATTTTTTAAAATTTTTATACGAAATATTAGGATAAAAATCAACACTTTGCTAGTTGCTTTCTTATCAAATTCATCACGTTCAATTAATTGTTACAATACTTAGGAACATTAATCCTCAATATAAATATAATTTCATATAAACACAGATGTTGCAATATCATGTGTCAATTAAAGTAATGCAATCATTAAAAAATTTAAAACGTAAATGTAAAACATGTAAAAACTTATAAGCTAAGTTCGGAACTCATTAAAAGCGTGATTTCATATTGTGTATATCTAGAGGTCGTAAAATCTCTTGAGCCGCCAAGGGGAGATTTCGAGACATTTTAGAAAGAACCAGATTCCCCCCCCCACACACACACGCACAAAAATGCTTGAAAGTGTTTTCTAGATATTTAATTTTTTTTCCATTTTTTATGTGTTTCATTTTTGACATTATTAGGATTACACTTTTGTTAAAAACAGTAACTCTATAAAATGACTTCGTTCTGGAAAATTGTGATTGGTTGATCTTTAGATTGGACAGTTGCTTTTCCCTCTACATTAAAAGCTGTCATTAAAACACTCAATTAAATGGCACGAGCACATATTTCATTATATAAATACAAAAGCTGTAAAGTGACGCCTAGTATCTAAGTAAATGTTCCCTTTCGTAGCTTGTATTTCTTGGAATTTTGCCGAATGCTGTTCTTGAAATAGAGCTACTGAAATTCACCCAGTGACAGAGATCAAGCAGAAACTGAAACAAATGCATAACTTTATCTTATTAAAAAAAGAGATTCGTTTTGATGATTGCAGAGATCTTTCCGAAAAGTAAATAAATGCAGAAGCAGATGAATCCTAGACACTCCTTTTTAATGTTACGACTGGGAATGACAATGACGCTTGCATCTGCTCGTGGAATCTGATTTCGTTCCAAAATGTATCAGATGAGAATGTACTTATTACTACAGATTCAACCAGTGTTTGTCGTTACGTAAGTTTGAACTGTAATTACAGTATTTTTTTTTCCTCCAAACGAACGACATTATCTTCTTTTCTGATTTAAATATGATTACTTAACGCAGTTTGTTTCCTCTTTGAGATAATTGAATTATGAAACTGATTTTTTTAATGATTGTTTTTATTGCCAAGTCCATTTTTATATTTATTTTGTATTTTATAAATATCAATTTATCATTCTGGATTAAAATATTTTACAACCAGTTTTGCTTCAAATTATCAAAAACGTGGGCATTGGAAATATTCTAAGAGAATTTAAAGTTTAATTATACTTATGATGTATTGTAATAGTTATTGCTTTTTTATGAAGTAATTTTCACAATGAAACGGGAATTTTATTTTCACTTATAATATAGGGAAATGGTGGCTAGCTGTTATGACATTTGGAAAAATGTTTCTACATTTAAAAATATTAAAAATTTCTCATTTGTGACTACTTTCTTTTATGTTATAACTATTCCTTTATCATATGCAACATAGGTTTTTTTGCAACAAATTTATTTTTCATTATTTTTCAAATAAATATTTTTAATTTATTTTCAAAATTATTTTAATTTATTTGAAAATTCTATTTAAATAATTTTAATTTATTTTTAAAATTTCTTTTAATAATCAAATAATTTATTTTTAATCTATTTTTCAAAATAAATTAATTGTTACATCCTGCCCCGCTCCTAAAGCAAATTATAAAAGACATGGGGCAAATTGAAATAATAAAAATAACTGTATTTATAAATATTTTTCTTCAGTATCCTTTTATTATTTGCAATAAAAAATACATCTAATTATTATAATTTAGTACAGTGATAATGAATGATATCAAGTGATTTATAGCAAAAATAAGGATAAAATTATTTACACAATCGAAATCAAAGCCAAACTTGAACAGAACTGCAACTGAAATAAGAAAAGATCTTTATTAATCACAGATTTGAAAATTAAGTATTATATGTATTCTTCAATAGCAAAGTGGATTAGCCATTTTATTTTCATGCTAGGAAAAAGGTCAATTGTGAATGCCAATGTTTATAAAACTGATACTCCAACATTTCTCATTTACAGTAGACTTAATTCCGAGTAAATATCCAAGTTTCAGAAAATAAAAATATATTATCCTCTTCTTCCGGAGATGTTGCGTCAGCATTTAATATCGATAAAATATTATAAATAAAACTTCTGTAATTACCAAAATACTGAAACCGATTTTTAATCCATAAAATTAATATGAAATTAGGTAGATTCGCTTGTGTGACAAAATAACGCTCACAACTGTAAAAAAATAGAATTTTAATGAAACTAATATTTACAAAAAAAATTCAGAAAAAAATTAAGGAAATTATCGTTTGCAATTCTTTCAGAAATCGTTCAGTTGTTTAAATCAAATCGCATACGCGACAAAAGATATACAGTGGTCAAAATAAATATTCGACAAGCATGCATTTTTCAGTATTCTATTTTATATATATGATAAAATTCAAAATACAAATACATTCTAATTGTTAAATTACAGATTCAACTATATACTTTTCACTGAAATCAATGATTGGCTAATAAATTTTAACTGTATCAAAAAAATGAAAATAATTCTTTAACTGGCGTAATTGCAAAACAAAAAAGGTATTCGACAAATTTAACTGAAGTCGAAATTTCTTGTTGACTTACTAAAATCAAGAGTTGATTCCGATGTTTTTCTCCTCTTGTAATAATGTTTTGTGTGAATAACTCAATAACTTAAAATCATTAAAATAACTTTATGTATTTTTTTAAAGTTTCAACAATTTTTATGATACCACGACTGGATTGGAATGTCGATTAAGAATTAACATTCCACCTTGACACAAATACAGAACTGTCAGTCGTAACTAGTGTGTTTGAGTCCGTTTGAAATAATCTGTTAGTCCCAATTATACATAGATAAAAATGTAATAGAAGTTAAAACGCACAATTATACAAAAACAATATTGAAAAAATGTCTTTGGCAACTTAATATAAAATTTAGATTTTAAGTAGTGATAATTAGTAAAAAACGCGACTATTTGTTAAGTAACCGAGTACAAGTTGAAATATTTGAACCGGGCATAGCTGGCTCTAACAAATCGATCATATGTTTTCTTGTTTCAACAGTAAATGGAATTATTCATTAACATATGGAAAGTATTCGGAAATTTCCAGATTTTTTGTGTTTACGTTAGCAAATATGCTTTTTAATCTGAAGTCCAGAAATATGATATTTCGATACACTTACCAGATACAAGTAAATTTGTTAAATTCTAAATGGCGTAGATCTCAAAATTATGTTCAATGAGTTTAGGTTTGGCGCTATAAATTTTATCTCGCTAGAAAACAATATGAGCCAATCTTTGATAATTATTTTGAATTTTTCAACTTGATTGCGACTTGTATCTAAGTATTATATCTAGTACCATTCAGAAAAAAATGTTATAAATAAAAAATGAATGTAATAGTAAATTATTTATTTTAAAATTGAGATATTTCGATATATTTATGCTACAGAGGGTGAATCAGAAATATCTTATTACAAATAATCTGGTATACATCTCGAGATTCAATTTGGCCGAGTTTAATTTTGACGCAATTAAATTTTATCTTACTAGGAAATGATCCGATGCCATTTTTCGACAGTGAGTTGTTAATGAATGATCAATAGATTACAACAATTGGATTAATATATAGTCCAATACTCAGAAAGTAAAATTTTGAAACACAGAAGTACAAAATATAGTAAACAAAATTAAAATGTGGTTTCACACAGAAAAAAGTCATCATATATAAATAAATAAAGATTAGGAACATGAAATAAGCTGCAACATTTTAAATCGCTTTTAGTTAGTCATCTAAAATTTAAAAAAATATAACTGAAAATAAATCACAGGTACTTTTCCGTTAGCCAAGCGCCAGCGAAAATTCGCCAAAGGAATTTGGCGGAATTATATATTATTTGGAGAATTTTCGCTTTAAAATAATTGTAAAACATTTGGCGGAATTTTTCATTATTTGGCGATTTTTCGTTAGCGAAAAATTGCCAAATAATGCAGTCGGTAGGATAACGAAAAAGCAGCATATCGCGATTTTCATAAATTTAAAAGTTAAGAAAGATGCATAGGAGGGTCTTAAAACTGATTTAATTTTACAGAAAGTTTACTGGATATTTCCTATGATGCAAGCAAAACTAAAATGTGAAATGGATAGATTCGAAATAAGATTCTAAATTTAGGCCAAATTTCCTCTAACAAACTTGTTCTTAATCCCTCAATATAACCTGGAAAATAATTTATAACTGTCATTTATATAGCTGCATTCTCCTGATCCTTGGTAAGTTTCTAGATTTAGGTCAAGAATGCGCTCAGAAGATATTAAATAATCTTCCATATCTTGATTGTCATTTTCACCCAGTGCAAAACGTTTTTCTCGCACTGGCTGCTATGTCTAAAAATAGAATGACAGCTGAATTTTAAAACAGCGTTGTGTGTAGCATGAAGTCAAACATATGAGCATAGTAAGTAGTATTATAAAAACCTCTAAATAGAACATTTTTTGCATTTAAATGAAAGCTGATATTGTTTTCATTTTTATTTGCTTAAATTTTTGTAAAATGTAGCAGAATTTTGCTTCCTTTTTGTTAGAGGATGTTATGTCTATGATTCATTAATTTTTCTTGATGCAAAAATATCTTGTACAATATTTTAACGATTAACGTGAAATCGTTTTGATATCATTCCTCAATATTATTGTCGTATCTCGGTATACTTGTGAATTCAATGAATTAATGACGTTTTAAAGTATAAAATTTAATTATCAAATGAAGCTAGTGGCGTTGGCACCCTTAATTCGAAATGTGAGAAAATTGTCATCAAAACATTAGAAGTCGGGGGTGTCGATTAGTCATCAAAATATTTTCACAGCATAAATTCCATTATGTCAATTTTCCCCTCTTTCAATTCCTACAATTAGTTCACACTGTCCCTATATATATATTTATACATCTTGTTTAAATTTTCAATAGTAAATAAAATATTTTTTATTCATCTACTCAAGATCAAATACATTTTTTTGAAAACTTGTAGTGGATGACACTTGATGTTAACATAGTTAATTCAAATATTAATTCATTAATTAAAATTTTAAAAAATTTAATACTTTCAATTGAATTTTAGCATTTTGTAATGAACATTGAAATCAACAGGCAGTAACTGCATCGGTAAAATGCAAGGATTTCAGTATTTTTCACGTGAGAGCGAAGAAAGCGAGTTCAATTGTTGCGAAAATCAATCATTTTTTGATAAATTATTTATAATAATTGTAATTTAATAAAAATTAACTGTAATAAAAGATTAAAATAAAGTCTGCAATGCATATTTCAATGCGTCATGTCAGAGCATCATTTCTTGAACGGCCAAGCGCCACGTGCTCGTGCGAGTTAAATTATATTTTTATTCATTTCAATTGTTTCATTGAATGAGTCACTTTAGTATTGCAAACGATCCAAAAAACTTTGTCCCGCAATGATTGTTTCAAAAAAATATCCCATTTCCTATTTATTTCATTTCGTATAATCGCGTGCTCAAAATGGTATTTTTCTGGGTTTTATATGCCGTAGTCATTAGCTTATTTTTTTTTAATCAGAGCTTTTGTGAATATGATGGCAACGCGTTATTGAAAGCTGATTTTTTGAGATGCTCGTGCAGTTAATAAATTTTTTTCCCCTACTTTTTTTTGCCTACGGATTTTTGTTGAAGCGAAAAACCTCATCCTAAGAACAACATCATGTTCTGACCTAATAAAATTTTCCTTTGTTGACCTAAGTAGGAATTAATTAAAAAAATTATATTACTTGTTTCAAAAGTTACATTTGAAATTATTCTTCCTAATTTTTCCATTACAATTTCTAAAGGCAAGAAATGAGACAAAATGTATGTCTGCTTCATCTAGCTGTTTTGTCTGATGTTAGTATTTAATATTTTTGTTCTGCTATTTGTATTTACTCTGCTTTATTAACCAAAATTAATAAATCCTAGGTGGGAAACTCAAATTTAGCAATTTGATGCTAGTCTCTAATTGCTCATTTAGTTCACCAAGAATATTGGTTTTAGAGAATTTCAGTTAAATCGTTCAGATATAACTTTATAAATAACTAAGGAACGGTACCCTATCCGTAATTCTGTGAAATTTCCAGAAATTTAAGATGTGCTTATTGAAATGCCTTGCACAAAAATCACGCTATGTGTACGTAGAAATTGTAACAGAAACCACATCAATTTTAAAATGATACTATCAAAAATGTAAGTATTCGATAATCTATATTATAAATTTCGAAATCAGATTATTATCATGTCAGAACATGATGTTATTTTAGAAAAGAGTTAGACAAAACTCAGTCAGTTAGAAATTTTATTATCTGCACGAACATCTCAAAAAATCAGCTTTTAATAATGCATTGCCGTCGCATTTACAAAAGCTCTGATTTTTAAAAAAATAAGTTCATGACTCCAGCAAATAAAAATTTTAAAAATGTCCTTTTGAGCACGTGATTATATGAAATGAAATCAATAGGAAATGCGATGTTTTTTAAAACAGTAAATGCGAAAGTTTTTTTTTTTGGATCGTTTTCGATACTTAAATGACTCATTCAAGGAATCGATTAAAATGAATAAAAATATAATTTAACTCGCACGAGCACGCGGTGCTTGGCCGTTCAAGAAATGATGTTCTGACATTATACATTGAAATATGTATAACAGATTTCAGTTTAATATTTTCATTTAACTTTATTTTTGAACTAAACAAATAGTTTCTTTAAAATTGAAAGCTTAGATTTTTTTAATTTTTTTTTTCTAAACATCTTTTAAATTGCTGAGATATTAAAGAAACTTCTTCCTTTTTAATTTTTAAGAGTGGAATAAAATAAACGTGTTCGGATAGTTGATGTAATAATGAAGACGGTTTGCAATCTTAGACAACAGTGGCATCTGATATTGGATATTAGTCAGAAACATTTTCCCAAATTTCAGAAAGAATTTCCTCGATCGTTAAATGTAGAATATTTTAAGTTGTGAAACTGTGTTAAAAGGCTTTTCATGCAATAATATTTTCGGAAATTACCGTGGAAAAACGCCAAAATTCAATTTAATTTTAAATAATTAAAAAAAAAATAAAAAAATCGCTTTCATGGGCACATTTTACTCCTCTAAAATACTTCCTATGAGCCAAATTTTATAATTGTAGGTTGGCCTGTGGAGAACCCACATAAACACAAGTTCACCTTTATTATTAATAAAGATGAAAAATTATCAAAAGAATAATACTTATACAACACACAAAATAAAGTAACATTTTAATAAAAATAAATTACGTAAAATTCGCTGTTAACTTGTAACTTGTCTGCTAAGCATATAGTCAGTTTTTTTTAAAGATTAATTTAAAATTAATTATTGTTGTTTGATGTTTTCATTATAAATTCTACTTTTCGGGATAATATTTATTTATGCCAGCATTCTGGCACAGAGGTAGCGTGTCTTCCTCGTGTTCTGGAAGAACCCGGGTACTAATCCGGGTTCGGGCATGGTTGTTCTTCTTTGTGTTATCTGTGAGATGTGTGACTGTGCCCCCATGTAAAAAGGGGCTGTGCAAGCAGATGTGGTGAGTGTGTAGCTAAGTCGTACTCTTGGCCCCAGTTGGCGCTACTTTAAAAATAAGAGACGCTCCTTTCGGCTTTAATCTGCTGCTGCATCAGCAGGAGGCTTGTCCATAAGCAAGTGCCATAAGTAACAACAGCAACATATTTATTTATGAATTTCAAATTAATGCATGTTACGGAGGCTGAAATATCCTAGAACCAACATACTATTAAGTTTTTAAGTGTTTTCTGAATAACATGAAATGGCTCGATGAACATTGAAACCTCTCTAATGTGACCACTCTAAGTTTTATCCAAAATCATTAAATCAGAGGTGTTGATCACTCTCTGGGTACATTTGAGTATCAGAAAGCTCTGTATTTGTTTGAATTTATGTTTCCAATTTATTAAAAAATTCTAATTAGTTTAAATCATTTCAATATCATGTAGCAGTATATATTCTGAATAATAAAAAATAAATGGTGCTTATTTATTAGATCATCGATCTTTATCACCAAATTTGAAGGCGTCGCCAATGAGTTGCTAAACTGCCAATAATGGCAAAAAATCTCCATTATTTTAAACATTGTTCAAACTTTAACTGTCGTCCACCATTTTGTTGGTTTCGTTGGCGTCGAGGGTTTATTCACCAAATTTGAATCCGTCGCCAGTGAGTTACTAAGCCGTTGCCAACCATTGGCGTTGACGTCTAATACGTAAGCACCTAAATGAATTCTTAAGTAAAGGTTACTGCCTTCGCATATTCAATAAATCAAATGTGCTTCAAATACAAAAGTTATTTAGAATAAATGTGTAGTCAAGGAGCTAAGGCATTTCTATATCCTAAAAATGGGACAAAATATTTATTATAACAAGCCTTAATTTATTATTTTGGTGAAATTTTAAGACTTATTTGAAGAGGATAGTTCTTTATTCGAAGATATCTGATTAAAAATAATAAAAAATAAAATAAAATTTGAGTTTGCGTGTATTTTTCAATTTGTTCAAGGCAGCCATTTTTAAATCTTGTTTTCTGGAGGAAAAGTTAATTCTTATTAATTTATCAGTACTTATAGAGGAAGTGAAAAAATTGTCATTCTCCCCCTCCCCCCCTCTAAAGTCTGATATCCATGCATTTCGGATGACATCCGTAGTTTCGTTAAGCAGCCCTATTCAGTTTTTTAGTATTGACATATTCAAGATAATGAAATAATTTAAAAAAAGGCTGAATCTACCTGAAATGCAACCTTACGGAATCTTAAATTTTAACTTTTTCTACCCTTATTGATATACCGTGGCCGGTGATAGCCTTTAGGAATCAACCACAGTTCCCAACTAGTGTTGCTGTTGCGGCGGTCCGGTCATTCAGTTTTATGTTTTGAATCTATATGCCTTTGTGACTGGTCGGAAAGTTTAGATATGACTATGATGATGTCGTGTCCGTTTTTTAACAAGAAAAGAGTGGTGCAGTAGCTTCTAAGGGTATGGACCCTTGAGCACCCAAGGGCAGAAGTATGACTTCTAGCTCATATGAGGATAAAACACACACACACACGCTTGCACAGCCCCTTTTTACAGGGGGGACAGATAGAACACACAACACCGCTTCATACCCCTGCAACTATAACCACCTGGTTATTTAAACAGTGTAATCGGCATGAAGTGGAAGATATAGTGAAAGTGACTGTTGTTAGACAGTTATTATTATTGGTTAGAATTTCATAAATATAGGGGATTTTAGTTTTGAATTAAAGAAATCTGGAGGCAGTGAGCTGTTTGAAATTTAAATGGGAAGTGGCTTTGTCTAATTAAGGTAACTATTGGTGAGAAACTGAAGACTTATGCTAATTCACAAAAACATACTTATAGTTTGTTTGAAATTGCCAATTTCTGAGAAATATTGTAGAAATACAAAAGAGAAATTTAGGGACGAGGACAGAAACAATAACAAAAAGAAAAAAATGGTATGTATAACACAAAACTGGTATAAACACAAAAATAACAGAAAAAAAGATATGGATTTGTAGAGTTACTCTTGTGGATAGTTTTCTTAAAATCTAAGCAATATCTTTATTACAGCATTAACTTGGATACTAACATTAATTTTATTCATTAAACCACAGTGAACATACGCTTTCAAAAACTATGGTCCGAAATTTTACTGCCCATGCGCAGAAGAGTATGAGTATACTGGTCATACACTCATGAATGGGGTTTTAAAAAGAATGTGCAGATTCTAAAATATTAATTTCTAACGAACGGCAACGTAGAAACATACACTATGCCTCACTTGATAGAAAAAAGTTTCACGTGTGTTTGATTTCTACGAATTCAATATGAGTTCGGACTAATTGGATCTTTAAAAATAAATAAGCATAGCCCCATAGTTGTGCAATTGCTTGTGAAATTTCCAAGCTCTCTGCTTTTTTCTGCGTTTCGAACTCTTATGATCGTTTAAGAGTAATTCACATATGTTAAACATTTTCACAATTTTTTGTACAAGTTTCAATTTGTTTAAGACGATGGTAGGTATAACAATGCATAACAAAACGAACAAACAAAACGATTTTTCCTGGGTTATCGCCTTAATCGCGAACGCAAAACACAACGCCACTTTACCTTAATTATCAAAATGCAAACGATAAAATTTTCCATTTTCTTTTATTTAATGATGAATAGTGTCGCCATCTATTTTCGTTCATTAGAAATAAATATTTTTAATCCGATCTTTTTTGTTAGAATAATACAGTATTTGGTATAAATTGATTTAATTAAAAAATTAAACAATATTTCTCATCTTGTGTATCACAGTTTATTCTATGAGAGTGTTTTAAAATTGAAATGTGGTTCAAAAATAAATGGCGACATCTATAAAGATAAGAATAATTTCCTTATTTTTAAATGACATTGCTTTTAATTTTGCATAATAAAAAAAAAATTAAAAGGCAATGATATGTAAAATATTATAATTTTATCTTGAAATTGGGTTAATTTGTACATTATTAGATAAAGATTTGTTTATTTTTTCCAGATTCTCCAAATTCCTCCTATCACTTCTAGGCAACATATTCAACCTGAAAAATTCTTCACTAAACATAGTTTTGCATGATGTTGCTTTGTGGATTCAGATGCCTTCGAGGTAAAAAAGTTTTAAGTTAAAAATTTGCTGTTTGTCTATATAATTTATAATAATATTCCGTTAGTTATATCCATCTAATATACATCAGTCCTAGTTATATATATAGATGCAATCTGTGATCATCATATTGTACAATATTGATCAATATTCGCAATATTGTTTAATATTGTGAAATATTGTTTGATATCATGTAATATCGCACAATATTGTACAACATTATGCAACAGAATGTGCTACCTAGGATATGATGCAATAATTAGGTATCTGGCAGGTATCATTTAAGATGATGCATCATTTTGAAGTTTTGTTTTATTCATTAATGTTGATCATGAAAAGTATCTACAAAGTGCTAAGAATTCATTTTTGCTAAGAATAAATTATTTTTAGAGGAAATTGCAACTTTAAGCAATCACATATATTTATTTTCGGATCAACATCAACAACTAAGCAAGCCTTTGTATTAGGTGAATAATAAATATACGTTGAATTACTTTTCCATGTACAAAGGTTAATTAAGACAATTAAATATATTTATTTTTTCGGAACAACTTAACACCTTAACTAATTCTTGCATTAGGTGAATAATTTTGGACAGAGTTTATCTTCCGAGTGCAAAGGATTACATAAAACAATCACATGTATTTATTTTGGATCAACCTCAACACCTAAACAAGCCCTTGTATTAGGTGAATCAGTGTGACTGTTTTCTGCTAATCAGTGTTAGTAATTAAATAAAATGGTCAGATATCGTTGTCAAACAGGAACTGATGGACATCAGAATATTTTGGAAAAAGATATCTTACTCACACAAGAATGGGTGAATACACAGAATATTTTTAAAAGATTCTTCAAATTTTTTTGTCACTTTTATTACTAGTTATGATCATTTCTAAAATGCTCTAATAATTTATGTCCATTTTTATGTTATTCTATATTTAAAATCTAAATTATTTTTTAACTATTTAAAGAACAATATGAAAAATGGTTTCAACGTAGTTTATTATAAAATATAACTGGATAAATTCTAGGAAATTTAATATCATGTCAGAACATATTGTTTTCAGGAAGCAGGTATCATTGTGGCGTCAACAAAAATCCTTAGGCGAGAAAAAATAATAATATTTTCACGAGCATCTGAAAAAATAAGCTTTTAATAACGTTATGACATCCCATTTACGATAGTTCTGATTTTTAAAAAATGGTTAATGACTACAGCAAATAAAACCTAGAAAAATGTCATTTTGAGCAAGTTAATTATATGAAATGAAATAAATGGGAAATGTGGTATTTTTTAAAACAATCAATGCGAGACAAAGTTTTTTTGGATCGTTTGCAATACTAAAGTGACTCATTCAATGAAACCATTAAAAATGAATGAAAATGTAATTTAACTTGCACGAACACGTGGTGCTTGGCCGTTCAAGAAATGATGTTCTGACATGATGCATTGAAATATGCATAGCAGTTTTTATTTTAATCTTTATTTATATTTTTAGGCATGAAAATGTGCTACATTCCAAAACGATGCATTTTCACAGCTCTATCGTTTTTCGGAATCTTTATCATCTACGCCACAAGGGTGAATATGAGTGTCGCCATAGTGGCCATGGTGAACGGCACAAAAGAATCTCCTCTTAACGGCACAGACACCGTCGCTGCATGCCCCAACTTGTGGCACAATGAAACGCGGGCGAATGAGAAGGATTTTAAGGCAAGTATCGATACCTTTAATCATGAATGCAGGGCCCGAATTAGCCTAGTTGGGGCGCTGGGCAAAACTTCTTTGGGGGCCTATTCGGCCTCACTACTTTAGTAATGAAGAATATTCATTACAGAAGAAAAAAATATATAATTAAATTATTCTAAAATTCATTAAAATAAAAAATTAAATTTTAATTAAATTTAATGTATAATTAAAATAAGTAAATTTAATTTAAATTATAAAATTTGTTAAATTTAAATTTAATTAATTAAATTCTAAATTTAATTAATAAAAAAATAAAAAATATGAATTAATAATTTAATTTCTAAATTCATTGAAATGAAATTTGTATTCGATTTGGGGGGGGGCCCACTTATCTAGGGACTCGGGGCAACTGCCCCGGATGCCCCTGTCTTTTTGGTAAATCAATACATTTTAGAAATTTTTCAAAATATAATATTAGAAAATTATGTTTGAACATATACATATATCAGTGCAAGCCGAAGGCGAACTTTCATTGAAAAATCTTCTGTACAGTTATCCTCATCACTCAAACCACTTTCTGCTTCATTTAAAAGTCTCTGTAGCTGTGCCTCATAAGGAGAATCAGAAGGATGGATGATATTTCGTGGATCAAGAATTAACGTCGGTACACTAAAGGGGAGTGGCGGTCTTACAGACATCGCACAGAGAATTAGCTGAACTATTTAAAAAAATCTTTCACTGAAACCGATTGAAAAAGTGCATGTGTATTGAAGGTCATAAAGTAGGAAAGTGTAGGGTCAATGTATTCGATTGAGATGATGATGATGTCGTGTTCGCTTTTTACCAAGGAAAGAAGGGTGCAGTAGCTTCTGAGGGTATGGACTCCGGATCAACCGAGGGCAGAACTCTGACTTCTAGCTCATATGAGGATGATTCACACTCACCACATTCGCTTGCACAGCTCCTATTTACAGGGGTGCACATTCACACAACTCACTGATAGCACTCAGAAGAACAACCATGCCCTAACAGGGACTCTAACCCGGGAAGCCCAGATCACGAAGAAGAAGCGCTACCTCTGTGCCAGAAAGCCGATCATTCAATTGAGATAAGAATAGAATAAGGGTGACCGAAAGATTATCGTTAAAAGCCTGACAAACCGCAACTCTCCAGTTAATGATTGGTAAATAAATAAGTTATTAACTGTAAAATTCTGTTAACTTTTATTGCTATCATATGTTTATTTCTATAATATCTTTTGTATTGATGTTTTATAGGGTGCAAAATACAACTGGAATTCAGAAACTCAAGGCATAGTGCTGAGCTCCTTTTATTATGGTTATATTATGACACAGCTGCCAGGAGGAGTGCTGTGTGACAAAGTGGGAGCCAAGTGGCTGTTTGGGGGAGGTGTCCTGATGACCACTGCCCTCTATTTGCTGATACCGTTAGCTGCTGGTTGGGGAGTCACAGCTGTCGTTGTGATAAGAATTTTGGAAGGAGTGGGGGAGGTAAAAATATTCTATTACGTTAGTTCTACTTATTTATATTTCTGTGCCGAGGACACCTGGTGATGAGGTCACGACTTGTGAGCCGTAGGGTTTGAGGTTCGAAACCTGATTCCAACTAAGAACAGTCGTGTAAGGGCGTCTGTTCACGTTAAATCCGTCAGCGCCAAACGCCCTCTTGCTGGAGTGTATGGGAGAGAGGGATGCCATCTCAGGTGTTGCTCTCATCATCTGACCGAGACTCAAAATTACGAGATCAGACCTAAATTAGCCTTAGTGTTGCTTTATAAAGAGATGTTAATATAACTGAACTGAACTGAGCTAAATTTATATATATTCCAGGCTTTACTTAGACCTTGAAAATATTTACATGTATATAAATTAAATATACCTACTTTAGAGGAAAATATTTGCAAGAATAGAAATTCTACAATAGATTTGATCTTCCTCCTTAATATACTTTCTAGTTCGATAACTGGCTTCTGCAAATTTTTAAATAAGTTTGAAGAAAATGGAAGATAATCCTATGAAAGTTTTCTTGGATATATACAAAAGATTAAAAAAAATTCGAAATTTATATATAAAAAAATTGGTTAGGTGAGCAATCAAGACATAACTTTGAATTGTAAATATAAATATAACAAGTTATAAAAAAATCTTTTTTTAGGCAATTACTACTTACATCAACAAAAATTTTTTTATTTTAGTTAATTTTTACTAAATAATTAAAATTAATATAAATAATTAATCTAATAATTATTGATTTTCGCAAAAAATTGAACTCACGTTCTTCATTTTGACACGATAAATACTGATATCCTTGCATTTTACTGATTGAGTAACAGCCTGTTGATTTCGATTTTCATTACGAACTGCTAAAACTCTATTTAAAATATTAAAAAGTAATTAAATTTATTTAATGAATTAATATTTGAAAAAAAAACTAGTTCAATACGGACATTTTCAACACCAGTTGGGGTAACGCAATACAAATTAGACAGTTTTTAATTTCCTTTATTCTGTTTTATTTTAATTCAAAAGCACTTGAAACCGAAAAATCGTCTAATTAACGATGTTTAATTTTAAATGCATTAAGCCCTAAGAAAATAAACACAATCGTTTCAAATAATCTGTTGAAAACCTGTTAAGCCTAACCTCAATAGCGTGGAAGCAAGACAAATTGAAGTCT
>JAOUZG010053459.1:8115815-8129720 GCA_026289955.1 Argiope argentata | reverse complement strand
TAATGTAGATAAAAGTTTATTTTGATGTTCAAATAATGTAGATAAAAGTTTATTTTGATGTTCAAATGATTTAGTTTCACGTTTATGTCGTGTTAAAACATTTTGTACATGATTTGTCAATAGTTTGATTGAAGAAATTTAATGATAAACTCGTACGTTGCATTAAAATTCTTTTCAAATCCTATGTTATAGAGGAACATTATTTTTTCAGGATGTTCCCATTCCTTGGAAAGACATATTTCTCTCGTTGCCAATGTGGGCGGTAATTATTGGTCACTTCGGCCACAATTATGCATTCCTCATGTTCCTCACCATGATGCCAACTTACTTCAAGACGATTCTCCATTTCGACATTAAAACGGTAAATGGGTTTTATATTTTGCACTTTCAAATTTTATTTGCATATAAATAAATTCTGCTTGTGTTATATTTTTGACATCAAACAAAATACATTTGATACATTTATATATGTAATGAAACCCAGGATAGACTGGTTGGTAAAGCGGGGGACTCGCACTACTAAGGTTAAGAGTTCCAAACTCACTGGCCAAAAGATTCCCCGAGTGTATGGCGACTGGCGCTTGTTAAACCTGTCGTGCTCGCAAAGTCCTCCAAGTCAAGAGTAATACCACTGGGGGTACTGGGTCAGAGGTAATCGTCCTCTGTTCCAACACTAAATTACGATCTGGGATGAGTGAAGGAATATGCATGAATGAAATCCGCCCCCGAAAAAGGCCTGTGACGTCTGTGTAGCTAAGCCGTACTCTTGGCCCTAGATGGCGCTACTTGTAAAAGGAGAGATTCATATCTCCGGCTTAAAATCTGCTGATGTGTCAGCGGGGCTTGTCCATGGCAAGTGCCATAAGTAACAACAATAACTATATATATGAAATTATATTTTAAACTCTAATTCCAATTGAAATTAAGTTTTGTCTTAATTCAGGTCATATAAAAGTCATACAAAAATATTCTCTTATTTCCTGATCCCATTTCACTTTTTTTATGTTTAAATCAGTTGATGCATCTTAAAAATATGGCGTCATCAGTTCCACGCGAAGTATGATTACTGATGCAAACAGATTCTTCTAAAGGATTCCTGCGTTTCTCTTGTCAAGGCCAACACATGTGAGAATTACTGTCGAAATTTGGAACGTGTCTGATTTATAAAAGTATTATGGTATAAAAGATTAAATTAAATGGTTTGTTCTGTTTTTTTTTAAACTTTTGTGTGTGAGAGTGTGTCTGCATTGCTTATTCGTAATGTGTGCCTTTCGAGAAGGAATAAAACGAACTTAAAAATTTAACCTGACTTCTCCCTGATTTCGGTCACGACTCTGTATTCTGCTTACAACGCAAAATTAATATGTGTTTAGATTATATATATTTATAAAATTATAAAAAATGACTAAATTAATCAAATATTTGAAATATCTTAATTTATGAAACAAAATTATTATTTAACGTCTCGCTTTCAAATATAAAAAGCATTCAGTTATTATTTAAAATGAAAGAGAAAGGAATGTAATTTTATTTACAAAGCTAAGACATTAAAGTGTGATTTACACAAGCATTTAAAGCGGCTTTCTGGCACAGATGTAGCGCATCTTCCTCGTGCTCTGGGAGTCCCGATTCGGGCATGGTTGTTCTTCTGTGTGCTATCTGTGAGATGTGTGACTGTGCATCTCTGTAAAAAGAGGCTTTGCAAGAGACCGTGTTGTCTGAGTAGTTAAATTGTAATCTTGGCCCTAGTTGCTGCTACTTCAAAAACAAGAGACGCTCCTTTCGGCTTAAATCTGTTGCTGTATCAGCGGGGGGCTGGTCCATGGCAAGTGTTATAAGTAAAAACAACAACAAAATCATTTAAATCAATCTTCAAGTATAATCTGAATAAATAATTCCTAATACTTTAATCTATTTAACACTGATTCAATATTATAATAAATCGCATTATATTTCATTTCAAATTATTCGAATTTTTTAAAATATATTAATTTGACTTTTATATTAATAGAATTTACTTATATATAATCCTACGTTCTTATTCATCACAACTTCCACATAGAAATCAATTGTCCAATAACCATTATTCGTTATATCTGTTTTGATAATAATACAAAGCTGATCTTTCATCAGCCAAAAATGAATAATTGTTTTGAAGATTTTGTGTTCTCATGAGCTGATGATTTCTAAAGGGAATTTTTATTAATGAAGTGTGAAAAATAAAAAATAAAAAGTAATAAAGATTTCATAAGATGGTAATAAATGCACTGTTTAGTACAAGGTAACCTTAACCCTTAATAACCTAGAGTTTCAATTTTGATACAAATCTTTTAAACCGAATGTTCACATTATGGAATATTTATGGATTCTAGAAATAAGTGTAAATTTAATAATTGTAGGAAACTTACCTCCTGGTTCTGTAAAAAGTGTAAAGTGTCGTTATGCGATAGTAAAAACAATCAATGTTTCGCATTATTTCATGCATAGGTATATCTGATTTCTTTATGGCGTTAATGCCTGAAGTATCAAAATTGATACCTGTTTTTTTTCTAAATAAATATGTAAAATAAATATTGTGATTTTTTTAGCTATTTTTCCCTTCATCAAGATCCTCATTCAAGCACAGTAATATTAAAAATAAATCACTTTCGTAAATCAGGCTACTAAGGGTTAAGTTGAGTGTAAGTAATAAGTGGCGTCACTAGTTGCTAGTCTTCTAAAATATTAGATAGCAAATTTGGTGAAGTAATTTCATCAAAGATAAAGAGAATATAGATATTTTATTCTAATTAAATCTATCTGCGGATGTCTAAATGCTCTCGAATGAGAGCTCAATTAGAGAGAATTGTCTCTCCAAAACTTTCTCGCATCCTCTCTATTGAAGATGTTACCTCGATACCTCTTTGCATAGCATTTACTTACAATAGACGAAATATTAACTGAGGGGTGAAGAAGCTTCTAAGGATATGCACCCCTAAGCACCCGACGGCAGAAGTCTGGCACACACGTCACAGATCTTCTGAGTAAATTTTGCTTAAAATTTGATAGATATCTGAACAGTTGGTGTGAAGACCATGTACCAAATTTCCTCCACCAATATCAAAGCGTTTTTTAGTTTTCTTTGCCACAGATGAAAGAGAATTTTCCAAAGGTGTTTTTTTAACTCATGAATGTCTGGAGAAATTCGTCAAAATCTCGAGTTCGAGTTTTGGGACAATTGCTATACTTTCTCTATTCTATGTAATTGGGAAAGTTTGATTGCATATCAACTTCTACTACATCTTGCACTACAACATCTACTACATTTTGCACTACAATATCTACTACATATTGCACTACAGCATCTACTGCATCTTGCACTGTAACATCAACTGCATCTTACACTACATCTACTACACCTTGCCCTACAGCATCAACTACATATTGCACAACAACATCTACTACATTTTGCATCACAACATCTACTACATCTTGCACCACAACATCTACATCTTGTACCACAACGTCTACCACATCTTGCACCACAACATCTACTACATCTTGCTCTACAACACTGCAACATCTGCATAGATCTAAGTGCCGAGAAAAAATTAATAGCTCATTCTAATTCTTAGACATACTTAAAGATATTGTAACATATGTTAAGATGATTCGATTTAATATGTTTTCTTTCATTAAATGTGTAATTTTTTCTCTTATCATCAGAATGGTCTGCTTTCTGCACTGCCATATGTAGTCCAAGGAATAAGTACATTTCTGGCCTCGTACTCCGCTGATAAACTTCGAGAATCCAAAAAATTGAGCATAACTGCAATACGGAAAATTTCCAACACGATTGGTAAGTCGAGATATTACTTTACTGTGTAAAGTAATTTTATACAAATTTTACTATTCCATAATTTCGAACAACAAATGTCAAATTATTCAATATCAGTAATACAAAATAGGCACAGATATAAAGTATCTCCATCGTGATCAGGGTGTCCAGGTTTTGTGTCCTGGTTAGAGCATTGTTGTTCTTCTGTGTTCTCTCTTTAAAGAGTGTGAATGTGCCCCCCTGTAAAAAGGGGCTGTGCAAGCGAATGTGCTGAGTGAGTACTTATGTCGTACTCTTGGCCCTAGCTGGGTCTACTTGAAATAGAAGAGACGCTCATTCAGCTTAAATTCGCTGAAGGGCATTAGCGCGCTTGTCCATGGCAAGTGCCATTAGTAACAACAACGACAATTTTAAAAATAGAAAATGGCGTCTCGTCGATATCTGAGCTAAAAGAAATTTAAATATATTACATATAAGATGTTTTTCTTATTAAAAGGTAATTAAAAGTTGCCTTTTCATTAACTTCGAAATCAAAGTCCCTCTTTTGTCTCTTATTCGTAATACAACCTTCTTCTACATTTTCAAAAGCAGTAATTTGTAGTTTACTGATTTTTATAAACTTATTTGTTTCAGGTGGAATAAATCACGAGTTAACCTTAACTGTGCTGTACTCTGCATCCTACGCATATATATTCAATACCTATTTCTATAATATACGTATCATATACTCCGTATGCTTTATGTATGCATTCCTTATGTATAACATAACAGCCAGAAAAGTCAGTATTCCGTACAAACAAGATTATAGCAAAAACATTTAACACATAAAATTGTTTTATTTCAAATTCCGATTTCATTCTTTTTCTATTTTGTCAGTTATCTGAGACTCAGATTTTAACTGCAATTTTTTAAATTTAATTTTCAAAAAAAAAAAGGATTAAGAGGAAATCTGCTATGCATATTTCAATGTATCATGTCAGAACATCATTTCTTGAATGGCCATTCACCACGTGCTCGTGCGAGTTAAATTATATTTTTATTCATTTTAATGGTTTCATCGAATGAGTCACTTTGGTATTGCAAACGAACCAAAAAAAACTTTGTCTCGCATTTATTGTTTAAAAAATATCACATTTCCTATTTATTTCATTTCATATAATCACGTGCTCAAAAAGACATTTTTCACCCGATTTTATTTGCTGTAGTCATTCACTTATTTTTTTTTTAAATCGGGGCTACTGTATATGTGATGGCAACGCGTTATATAAAGCTGATTTTTGAGATGCTCGTGAAAATAGTAACATTTTTATTTTTCGCCTAGGGATTTTTGTTGACTCCGAAAACCTCATCCCCAAAACAACATCATATTCTGACATGATAAAAAATGTTTTTAATACTAAAAACTGAATCTGAAACTAAATGTTTCCTTATTTTACAAAAGCTCTATGAATTATTGTAAATCTCTAATCTTATAGATAGAATGGGCCGTGATGGCAAGGTGGTAAGGTCTCACCTTATGAACTCTAGGATTTAAGGAACGAGATCCGAATCCACCAAAGAACCGATTTTAATGCATCGACGTGCTATTGGATTTTTCAGCCTTTGCCTAACCCTTAATTGGAAGAACGTTTTCAATGTCATTGATATAATTCTTAACATTGATTGGTGTAGCCATGGTTTATTTTTTGCCAGAAAACCAACCAATCACCGTAGAACCATCGTGTAAGGGGGTCTATTACACATAAAATCTATCTGGCCAAAAGTCCTCCTGCTGGTGAGGTGTAGAGAAGGGGGTGTTAGCTAAGGTGTCATCTTCGTCATCTGACCACAATTCAAAATTACAAAATCCGTCCCAAAATATCTCTGCTATTGCCTTACAATATTATGTTAATATAACTAAATTAAACTGAAACTGTGAGTCGAAGATTTTTACGTTTCCAAGCTGGGATTATGGACCGGGGTGGCCTGGTTGGTAGAGCTCGTACTCCATGGGTTACGAGTTCGAAACTCACCGGCCAAAGATTTCCCGACTGTGTGGCGGCTGGCACTCGTTAAATATGTTCGTGGACAAAAAGTCCTCCCTGTCGAGAGTAATACCACTGGGGGTACTGGGTCAGAGGTGATCGTTCTCTGTTCCAGGTCTAAATTACGATCTGAGATGAATGAATGAATTTGCATGAATGTAGTCCACCCCCTAAAAAGGGTTTGATGTGTGTGTGTAGCTAAGTCGTACTCTTGGCCCTAGATGGGGCTACTTGTGAAAACAAAGAGACGATTTCTTTGGCTTAAAATCTGCTGATCGTACAGCGGAGGCTTATACATTGCAAGTGCCACTAGTCAGAACACAATACACGTTTCCAAGCATACATATGTAATTTTAATTAATAAGTAAACATCGATACATCTTATTTGATTGATAAAACGATTGATTTGATAAACGATCGATTTATTCATAAAACGATTGATTGATTTGAAACGATAGTGTTGCTAAATATGAAATGACTCTACTTTTTTTAGGTTTATTTGGCCCCACACTTTGCTGTTTAGGGATTATAACAGCTGGTTGCAGCGCAGAACTGATTATTGTTTTGCTGTGTCTCGCCATGTGTCTCAATGGTTTCGTATATTCTGGGTTTAATGTCACGCACATCGATATGAGCCCGGATTATGCAGGTTAGTCACTTCTTTTTAAGCACTTCTACCAGTCTTACTCCGAATATAGAGTAATAAACATTTTTAATCATTGTAGACGCCTGCATAATCAATGTAACACAGATTATGCAGGTTAATCACTTCTATTTAAGTACTTTTACCAGTTTTAGTCTGAGTATAGGGTAATAGACGTCGTATAAAAGTCAAAATTTATTTCTGAATTACAACGTTTGCATAGCCCAAACAACTATTGCTGTGTCTCCCCAAGTTTCTCAATGGTTTCGTATATTATGTATTTAATGTCATTCACATTGATATGAGCCCATATTATACAGGTTAATCACTTCTCTTGAAGTACGTATATTAGTTTTAGTCTGAATATAGGGTAATAGACGTCGTGTAAAATTCAAAATTTATTTATGAATTATAAGGACTGTTTGCATATTCCAAATAACTATTGCTGTGTCTCCCCAAGTTTCTCTGTGGTTTCGTGTATTCTGGGTTTACATTGACATGAGGCCAGATTATGCAGATTAGTTATTAGTCAGGATCATTGGTGCAGAGAAGTCATAAGGGCTAAAATTAGGAATGTTGATCGTTTTTGGAAATTCGAAAAAAAATATTTTCAGACACTTTTTAAATTGTATTTTGATTCAGAAATTTAAATATTTGCTTACATTTCTTATAACTATCTGTTTGATTTAAGTCTTTAAGTACAATTTACAAGGTCTACAAACTTAATGATGAATCCACATACAGAAATGTCACCCTTAAAGCTCTCTAAATTTTTCAATAATCATTTTTTCACATATACATAGAGACTTCTTTCTGAAAGATTACATTTAAATTTTGATTTTTAAAAAATCTCCAAATTGTGAGTAAAGACTGCATAAAAGTTCATTACTTGAATAATATTTTTGTTGTAGCAATCGCGTTTGCCTACAGACGCAATTGGCAAATTGTATTTACGATGTTTGTAATTAGAGTACAGAAGGGTCTATAATACAAAGCGTTCTTAAAATCTCGAGTACAATTTTTTATTGTTTTAATTTGTCTTGGTACATTTTGTATACAAAATAGTAGCAAATAAAATATTGTGAGTGATTTTGAAAAAAATCATTCTATAGTGCTTTGTTTGTTTGTTATTTATTTAATAAAATATTTTATTATTTGAGATATTTAGAAATTTATGAAGATAATAATTGAAAAACTCAACGAAAAGGAACCCTACTTATAATTGATTTTATTTGATCCGTTGAAAGAAATTAAATTGACTTATCAATAGCGCATTTTCATATTCTCATTCCCTAACGAAGAGCAACCACGTGAAAAATCTATGAAAAGCATAATCTTAGTTTGCTTTACAATCATATCTACTTTCAAATTTGACTATTTTAGTACACACAGCATAAAGAGTTCCCAAGGCCCTGATTTAATGGTGAAGTAAGTTAAATGATTGAGCTGAAACACGTATAATAATTAATGTAATCATAACTATAATTGTTATAAACGTAACAATGATTATGAACGTAACAGTGATTTTAATTATAACAGTGATTATACAAATAACAATTATTATGAACGTAACAATGATTATAAACATAACAGTTATTTTAAACATAACAATGATTATGAACGTAACAATGATTATGAGCGTAGCAATGATTATAAGCATAACAATCATTATAAAAGTAACAATGATTATGAACGTAACAATGACTAGAAAAAACAAGGATTATAAACGTAACAATGGCAGTAATTACAGTACCCATTATAGTGTGTTTCCTACAACCACCCCTCATTCATCAGAATGAGGACAATGCATTTTTCAACACTACAGTACACAAAAGATTAGCGAGAAACAACTAAAACAACAAATTTTCTTGTACTATATTTGTGATATAACAATGCACGATAAATAATCTCTTAATTTATATGAGCCAATGAATTATTGTATAAAATGAAATTAATTTTTAAAACCCCCAATCACTGTTTTGAAAAATACCACCATAAATTGACTAATTTAATTAAGAGCCTCCTACCTACTAGAGCCAGCTCGTCTGTGATGAGAATCAATCTTATTTGGCATCTTTTGTATTATCGCATGCAAATACACTTTTTGCTTATACAGGACGGGGATAACGCCTAAGTGTGATATAAATTCGGCTTTATGACTTTTATTGTAGTTTACATGAAAAGGCTAGATTCAATTATGAATGGTTATAACGCAACTTCAAATAACTACAAATCATAATTCTGGGATTTATGTGATTTATTACTCATTTGTATATTGTTTCATAATCTAAATTGTAAACTTTTCCAGGTGTTCTTTTTGCTATAACCAATACCATTGCTAATACTGCTGGTATTCTTAGTCCTACGATTGTCGGTCTTCTCACTTCGAATGGGGTAAGGAATAACTTTTTTTTTATCTACAACTAGCATTTCCATTACAGCTGTTTTGTAATATTTAAATTATTAAAGAAATTGAATCAATGTAACGAATTGGTTAAATATAAGACAAATGTTTCCTTTAAACTTGATTCTTGATTTTTAAAAGAGTTCTAATTTAGTCCACTTAAACGCAAATTTATTTAATTTATTTAAAGTTTGTTTGTTTATTTATTAGTAATATTAATTAATTAATACAAATTATTTATTTATTGCTAATAATTTATCTATTTATTATTGTTATTATTATTATTAAGAATAACTTTTTATTTATTGCTAATATTTATTTATTATTAATAATTTTTTATTTATGTATGTATTACTAATATTTATGTATTATTAATATGTATTTATCAATAATATTTATTTATTTATTTATGTATTACTAATATTTATTTATTATTAATAACAATTTATTTATTTATGTATTATTAATATTTATTTATTATTCATAATTATTTATTTATTTATTAGTTTTATTAATTTAGTTAAAAAGGAAGAGTACATTTGATAAATTGCAATTTATAATCCTTTAATGGATTATAAAACCGGATTACCATTTAAATTTTTAAAAGGTGTGTTTTTCTAAATTTGAACCCAAAACTATGTGATGACCATTGCCTCATTTCTTTTTCAGGAAACTGTTGAAAACTGGAATAAAGTATTTTTCATCACATCAGCGGTTTACGTTTCGTGCGGATTGTTCTACGCCATTTTCGCTTCGGCCGAAGTCCAGCCTTGGGGATTAGCAAACAGGGACACTAAGAAAACTACTGAAAAGAAAATGAAAATATTTTTTATAGAGCCAACAAGCTGAATAGTCTTTATATTAGGAAAATAAAAGACATATTTATTACACGAAGCTCCAAATGTTTTAAGGAGAAAAAATCAATTATATATGTTGTAAAATATTGTAAAATATTGCCTGTAGAATCTTAAATTGTTGATTTCAGACATATTTTAATTAAATTATATATTTAAATACAGATTGTATGTATTTTTATTTCCTCATGAAAATCAATACTTTTATACGTCGTACACATAATAGAGCCTTCTTACTCCAAGAATCATTCATATTTTTCTCTCTTGAGTTGACAACAGCAGGAGAGGTATCTAGATATAGCTACATATAAAATTTAAAGATTAATTTTTAAAAAATGACAGATATAAAGTAATTTTTGCTGTTTTGAAAGTTTCAACAGCTCAAAGTCATTGAGCCGACTCACCCAAATAAATAACGGAAAAAATTAACTTATCAAAAAGCCGCTATAACATAGGTGAGGAATATGACTGCGTCCTAAAGATTACCACCGGCTACGGTACAGCACCTCCTTTAGGAGGCGTAACCGATTCCATACCAATTATGTATCCTCCAGGGTGGTTAAAATCATTCACTATACCGGAAATTTCACATACATGCATCTGAATATGTTGAGCTGAATTAAACCAAAGGTGTGACAGCAGAGAGCGTCACCCCCTTTTCGCCAAGGATATTTAGCGCTTAATTTGGCAACCCGATGCTGTCATTGGAGGATATCTTCCTCTGGGAGATAAGACGCAAGAGCGCGGGGAGTTGGCGATTTTGAAAAGTGCGCCAAGGGGGGAGATGTTCTCTACGAATCAACCAAATCAAAATCCATTTTCAAACAGTCGAAATTACAAATAGATGAATGTTGAAGAGAAATTCTAGCAAAAAAATATCATAAAAACATTTCTGCATAAAAAGTTCAAAAATAGCCATGGAAGTCATGAATATGAGCGATCGCAAAGCTGTCGGAAGGAAATTACTAAACCTAATAATAATAATAAATGCAAAGAAAGAGTAGATTACCCAAAATTTCATAAACATTTGAATGATAAAAAAATAAAATTCACTATATTATAGTTAAAAGATAAAATTTAAAATTCCAATAGATGAAACAAAAGAAAGATTCTGAAATAAAATTAATTTCAAACAATATCTTCTGAAAGACCACTCTTAAAAGAAAGAAAAATTAACAAGTATAACATTATTAAATAAGCCTTTTATTTTATGTTCATTGTAATACAATGTTTAAAAATAATACAAAATATCCAACTAAGAAAATTATATTTTGCTATGTAATTCATGGTGAAAATTCAAGAGTGAACATATAATTATATGTGATATCTAGCCTCTTTTGATTATCATCTGTTTCTTCGTGATTAATGAATCTAAAAATCTCAATAATATTCCATGTAACTTGGAACTCATAGCTTCTCAACCAATAATTTTTATATTTCAAATTTCGAGAAACATAGAATTATTAATATGTAAGAACTTAAACTGTTCATTAAACAAAATAAAGGGTAAATTATCACTGATTTTCTGTTTTCCCACATAAAATTCGATTTTTTGATTAAAAATGAAACTAATTACTTCTGAAGTTATACTTTATGCGTAAATACACTGAAATTTTAAACAATTTATTAAGATCATGCCTTAAATAGAATCTTAACTACTTATTCTAATACATTATATTAAACTGTATTTTCATATTTTCTTTAATGACAATAGAAGAAATTTTCCAAAATAAAATGTTTATAGAAACATCGAAAACCAGTTGAGATTGATTGATTTCACAACAATGCAATATATTATTCCGAAATTTGCTGAAAGTATTTTTAATAAATAAATAAATATAGAAAAATTATGCGGTAACAAAATGTACTTCATTAATAATAATTTTTTGAATTTTAAAATTTTGTAAAAATCAGTTTCTAGCTTAATATCTTCGAAAATCACCGTGAAGAAAAATCTTAAAAACTTCTCTTAAATTTTAATTTTAAATTTTCTAATGGTAATTAGAATTAAAAAATTTTTGCTAATTTTTATGTAAAAAATGTGCTTTAA
The DNA here is from genome assembly GCA_026289955.1 of Argiope argentata. Classification (NCBI taxonomy): domain Eukaryota; kingdom Metazoa; phylum Arthropoda; class Arachnida; order Araneae; family Araneidae; genus Argiope; species Argiope argentata. Next base: position 8,117,928 of record JAOUZG010053459.1, on the reverse strand, counting down.
GCTACGCATTTTTATCTTCCAAAGTATATATGTGTCAAATGTGTCAGTTTTAGCTCTAAACATGTGCGTTTCTGACATATTCATGCAATGCATTCATTATTATTAAAAGTAGAAATTGAATAAAATTTGCTGCAAGAAATGCATTGTAATATTCATTATTTAGGGTATAATTATTTAATAAAACATTTGAAAGTTTAAAATTGAAAGATTATTTTTATTCGAAATTATAAACATTATAATATACAAAATTGATTCTGAAATCTCATAAAATTAAATGGGCCGTGGTGCTGAAGATGACACTCGAGCAATAAATGAAAATTTTAATCATTTAACTTTCTAAATGGACAGATACTCTGAAAATTCACGTATTTAACATTATCTTATTCGTGTATTTACATTAATTCTTTCATGTATTTACGTTATCTTATATCCGTATGTATCGCGTCCAAAATGCAGGAATCGACAAAGTGACCTTTAAATTAAATCGCATAAAGCAATACATTTGGGCCATTTGTTTCAATTTTAGCTCTAAACAGGTAGAGCTCTGAAATATTCATGCAATGCATTCATTATTATTAACAGTAGAAATTGAAAAAAGTTACTGCAAGAAATGTATTTTAATTTTCATTATTTATGGTATAATTATGTTATAAAAATTTAAAAATTTGAAATGAAATGGTTTTCTAAGTTCGATTATATTATACATATTACAATATACAACATTGATTATGATATCTCATAAAATTCTGACTCGCGATTCTGAAGATGACCATGACCCTCGCACAATAAATGAAAATTTTACTTAATTAACTTTCTAAATGGACATATATTCTAAAAATTCATGTCTTTTAAGTTTCATTTATATCCATAAGTATTGTGTCATTCATGTATTTAATATTATCCGTGTATTTACATTACCTTATTTATGTATTTAAAAATTATGTTTTTCATGTACGTCAGGGATGCACAAACTTTTGAGGATGAGGGGCCAAAATATGAAAAGGTATCGTGTTGAGGGCCAAAGCAGCTCGTGAATGTTAAAACATTGGGTTTTTTTGTGAGAGTTCGCTTGAATTACAATTATTATTTTACTTATTTTACTCATGCACATATGCGATAAATAAATGAATAAAACACAAACATTATAGATGTGATTAAAATACTTTACCTAAAAAAAGATTCCTGCTAAAAAGTGGGCGAACTTGAAATAGAATAAAAGAGGAAAACTTTATGGTAATTACACAGAAAACACAATTTAAACTTTGAGAAGAAAAATTTATAATCACAATTAGTGAAAAATGAATGAGATGGCTGGGACTGAATATTTGAAATTATTGATTTTATGCTGGGATTAAGATTGGTTGTGGCAATACGTAGAACAGCAGAAAGGTTCTCATCTGCTATTCTATTTCTTTTTTTTTCTTCATTTGTTTAAATTCATTCGTGAGAAAGTTTGCTCACAAATGTAAGTGCTGCCAAAGAAAGTTGCACGTGCTGCTGCAATTTGCTTTAAGCATAAAAATTCCTCGGGTAAGTCTTTATAAAATTCTTATATCGGTTTTTCTTTAAACTGATTTTTTTCAAAATCAGAATTCTGCAAATCAATTATGGCTAACTACATACTGTCATCCACTAGATTTAAAACAACAGAAAATGAAGAAGAAAATTAATTAATTTTTGTTTGACCCTTTTCAAAATCTGAAATACGATCATCAAATGCTTTACACAAAATTTGAATTTGGTTCTCATACCGCATTTTCCTATATGAAAATTTTTCACGTCCGCGATCTTCTCCTATACGAAAACTCTTATTCGTAGGTAGCCATGAAGGGAACAAAATGAAAAGCCGTAAGTAAATAAACTTGATGAACGACTGTTAATTACTTATTCTGTAGAATCGTTTTCTTATCAGATTTTTATCCTGTTTATTTGAAAAAGACTCATTTCATTTTAAACTAGTCTTATTTTATTAACAACATTCGCGAGCCAATTTTGGCTCGCTGGCCATGGGTTGTGCATCCCTGATTTACGTAAACATGATCTTATTCAGGTATTAATATTATCTTATTAATGTATTTAAACATTATCTTATTAATGTATTTACATTATCTTA
>JAOUZG010053459.1:8105326-8115805 GCA_026289955.1 Argiope argentata | reverse complement strand
CTTATTCATGTATTCACATTATCTTATTCATGTATTTAAACATTATCTTTTTCAAGTACTTATATTATCTTATTCATGTATTTAAACATTATTTTATTCAAGTATTTACATTATCTTATTCATGTACGTAAACATTATCTTCTACATGTACGTAAGCATTATCTTATTTATGTATTTACACTATCTTATTCATGTATTTATATTATCTTATTCATGTATTTACATCATCTTATTCATGTATTTAAACATTATCTTATTCATGTATTTACATTATCTTATATCTGTATGTATTGCCTCCAAAAAGCGGGGGTCGACAAAGTGACCTTTAAATTAAACCCGCGTTAAGCAAGCAAAGGTCAGTCCCTCGGAAAGTGAACTCCTGGGTTTCCGAGAATTGCGTCATTAAGAATGAATGACTGCTCCCAACTCTTCGGACATCACACTTTGAAGTAATTAGCAGCATAAACGATTGCCAGAAGTGTTAAAATAACTGCCGTGTCAGTAGCTTCCAAGAACGGTAGAAAGATGCAAAAGTGCTTTACCAGTATTGAGCTACGGTCGTATTTCAAAACCAAGGGCTGTTGACGTTTTTTTTATTTAGAGAAAGGCCAGTGAAAATTTTAAAATTACCTATAAATGTAGAAACTTTTAAATTAAGGTAAGTAAAAATTGACTTATACATTTTTTAACTTAGATAATTTTATTTCTAAATTTACCGAATTATTTTAATTTAGTGACATAATTATAGATTCTAAATGATTTAAAATGATTATGTTTACAATTCAGGATTTTTTTCAAGGCAATTTATGTATGCATGACTGTAGAAAATAATTTTTGAATTTAGGAATTATTTTCATAGTCATCAGTTTAAAATTGATATAAAGTAATAAAGAAAGTTTAATTATTTAATGATTCCTACATTGTATATTATTATTTTATAATTCCAAATTTTTTCAAGGAAATTTTTATATACATAATAATAGAAAATACAACAACATTTTTCTAAGTTACTAGTTTAGAATTATAATTAATTAATTATTATTTAATGATTCCTGCAATGTGTATTATTAATTAATAATACATGATTTTTCAAGGAAATTTCTATATACATAAAGGTGGGAAATATAGGAAAATTTTCTGAGCCATTAATTTTAAATTAATCTTAATTTATAAAAAAATATTTTTTTCTATAAATAAAAATTTAAACATTTCTTCTATATTAAAACGAAAATGTTTGCATTAATTAATCAGCTATGCGTGTTTTTAAAGTTTTTTGAAAAAATAAAGGAATTGAAATTTTATTTGAAAAAATAAAAGAGTAGATATTAAATTACTACACAATACATGTGTAATTGTCAATTGAATCATATATTATCGTGTTAATAAACTTGATCTTGCACAAAGTAATTAAAAAAAATGGTGTAATATAAATAAAAATATATAAATATATAAATGCTATATAATTTTATATAAACTTTTCTGAAACAATAATTTTACTAACATACGATTTTTTCCACATATGTTATTGAAAATATATTTAAAATTAATACTTTCATTGGTTTAACGAAGATTTAATTGATTCTATTGAAGTAACTGTGGTTGAACAAATTTTTTTACTTGTGAAGATTTAGTAAATTTCTAGTTAAATTTTAAGGTAGTTAATTCCTAATTTTTAAAGTTAGAAATGATTAAACATCTTTAATCTTACCTCTTTCAACATTATTGTTCTTTCCTGTTACATAATTAGATATATAAAACATGTTATCTGTTTTTAGTTAACAATTTTTTTTCTTTATAGCCGTACTCTTAATCTTCTGTTAAAACAGAACAATTTTACATAAATTAAAAACATCTGAAGTATACACCATGAATGATATGATTTTATTAATCACACTAAATTTGTATGAATATATTTTGATTTAAAAGAAAGTTACTTGATTAATTGGAATCTAAGAATTTCATTTTTCATACTGGCATTCATATTTTAGATGAGATTACATAGAATGTGGAGATGCACATTAGAATAATTACAAAAATATGAGCTTAAAACTAGAGTTATAAATCAATAACAATTTTAAATAATATGCTTTGTTGAGGAAATCATTTTAAGAAAGTTCAAAAAAAGGAAAACAAACTATATAAAATTAAGTAAAATACATTGTATGTAATATTAATATTACTATTATTCCTTGAAACCCAACTACCAATCATTGATGGCATTTTATTATAACTAAAATTTGATTATTAGTTTTAAAATACAAATTAACCAATTAATATTTTCAAAACGTTTGTATTAGATAATATAACATTCTGTTCTTAACGAATTAAAATTCGAATACTGATAATAAATGCTTATTAATCATCATTTTGTCAATTTTTTTGCCTCAATTGTATCAATACGACACTTGCTTCTTTGCAGTATAAAAAGAAGGGCGAGGAATAATTTTATGAACGAATAAAGCGTTATAAGGTTCTAAAAATAAAATTCGGTACTTTAAAATTTTGTAATTTATAAATAACTTAACTAACAATTAAACTACATCAGATTTAATTTATTACAATGACAACAACATTTATAAGACAGCGAAATCTTTCGGAAAATGAAACAAAGATTAGAAAAAAGATTAAAATGAAATCTGCTATGCATATTCCAATATATCATGTTAAAAGCTCATTTCTTGAACAGCCAAGCACCACCTGCTCGTGCTAGTTGAATTATATTTTTATTCATTTTAATCGTTTCGTTGAATGAGTCACTTTAGTATCGCAAACGATCCAAAAAAACTTTGTCCCGCATTGATTGTTTAAAAAAATATCGCATTTCTTGTTTATTTTATTTCATATAATCCCGTTCTCAAAACGTCATTTTTCTAGGGTTTTTTTGTTGTAGTCATTAACTTATTTTTTTAAAAAATCAGAGCTTCTGTAAATGCGATATCAACGCGTTATTAAAATTTGATTTTTGAAATATTTTTTTTAATTTTTCGCCTACGGATTTTTGTTGACTTCAAAAACCTCATCCCAAATATAACATCATGTTCTGACATGATAAAAATACAGTATGTTTGATACATGATCATTTACACCTTGAATTACAAAATGCTAAGAAAAGCTACATATTTTAAGGAAATCACAATGTTGGAAATTTCTAAGAAAATTTAGAATTCGAAATTGGTTGAAAATGTCTAGTAAATATAGATTTTATTTCATCATTGTATTTAATTTCTTAATATGTTTAATTACATTATTAAATTTATTTACATGAAAACAAAATACTAATCGGAATGCATCTGAGCATATTTTTTTCAGTATTTTATTTACTTAATACTAAGTTATGCATTTCAAAATTAAAGCATAGCATCATTCTTTGAAAGGGAATCTGTTCAGGAATCATTTACATTAGCTTATTATTCTAGGAACGAACATGTGTTACATTCCGAAGAGATGCATCTTCACTGTCATGGCCTTTTTTGGATGTCTAGTCATGTATTCTACAAGAGTAAGTTTGAGCATTGCGATGGTAGCTATGGTAAATACATCGAATGAAATCCAGATAGGAAAATCCAGTCATCAGTCTTCAGGCTGTTTCAATCTTCGCAATAACGATACTCATAGCGGTGACACGGAATTAAAAGTAAGTAAAATTTCCTTTAATTCTTTAATAGGAAACTACTGCCTTCTAGTATAAATAATAAGCCTCTTAAAAGCAAGTAAAATTTCCTTTAATTCTTTAATAACGGAACTACTTTATTCAAGTATGAATAATAAACCTCTTAAAAGCAAGTAAAATGTCTTTTAATTCTTTAAGAACGAAACTAGTTTCTTCTAGTATAAATAATAAGTATTTTAAAAGCAAGTAAAATATTCTTTAATCCTTTAATAACGAAACTACTTTCTTCTAGTATAAATAATAAGCCTCTTAAAAGCAAGTAAAACTTCCTTTAATACTTTAATAAGGAAACAATTTTCTTCTAGTATGAATAGTAATAAGCATTTTAAAAGCAAGTAGAATTTCCTTTAATTCTTTAATAACGAAACTACTTTCTTCTAGTATGAATAATAAGCGTCTTAAAAGCAAGTAAAATTTCCTTTAATTCTTTAGCAATGGAACAACTTTCTTCTAGTGTAAATAATAAGCCTCTTATCGTTTGAAAGAAGAGTCATTGTAGTATTGAGTAATTATTTAACCCCTATAGGAATGAAAGCTTCATTGGAAAACAACCGACATTAATTTTTTTTAACAGGCAGTAGCCTATAGGAATTTCTTTTACATTATTTAATGAAAGGTTCGGGGTAGCCTGTTGGTAGGGCGTTGGATTCGCAGCACTTGGGCTGCGAGTTCAAACCTGCCAGCTTAAGATTCTCCGTGTGTATGGTTGATGAAGCACGTTAAAATCGTTTGTGATCAGAAAGTCCTGAATACCGAGAGTAATACCACTGAGGTTATTAGGTCAGAAGGGATCGTTTTCTGTTCCAGATTTAAAAAGTTCGCCCACTAAAAAGGATTTGTCACATGCGTGAGCTAGAAGTCAGATTTCTGCCCTCGGGTGCTCAGTGGTCCATACCCACAGAAGCTACTGCACCCCTCCTTCTGTTGTAAAGCGAAACACGAGAACAACAGCAACAACTGCTTAATGGAAATAATAGAGGGCTACTCGAGTAATCATGATGGCGATTAGTTACGTCAGATTAATTTAATATTCTATTTTAAATCGGCACTATAGCTAATTTCGGGATGAAATTTGTAATTTTAAGCCATGATCAGATGTCGAGAATATATATGAAGTGGCTATCTCCTTCCAAAACTCCAAATTTATACGCTAATAAGAGTGCGTTTCAACCTCAAATGATTTAAAGTGCACAGCGCACTAGTACATAGGGGAGGTTTCATGGAACCAGGTCTCAACTCTGAATTTTCGATATTAGTAAGACTCATTCATAATGTTCATTCATCAATTCTTATGAATTTATGAGAAATAAATTTTCGATATTCGAATGAGCTCCTGAGAGGAATAAAGCTATTAATAATATATAATGGGTATGAAAAATTTATAAATCTTCCTAGAAATAAATTAGTTTGTTTACTAATAGAATTATTAACATAGTTTGTGGAAAATACGAAAAAAGATTAAAGAATTTCATAGCAAAAAAGATGCTTTTCTTTGATTCCGTAGAGCCTGAAGTCGTGAGAATCAGAACATCGAATTGTTCGAGTTCCTCTTTCTAAGAAGAATGTTATATTCCCACTAAAGGTGTATTCTTAAAGGGATAAGATACGAAAGGTGATTTAAATAATTGGTTTAAAGGGTAACAGTATGCATGTAATAGAAATATATCTGGTCCATCCCCTTTTCTTCCGGATGATTGACTTACAAAGCCCATACAGTTATTCACAAAAGTATTTAGGCGTTTCAGTCGATTACCGAATTTTTCTTCAGTGGGCACTTCGGGCGTTTCAGTATTGAGGCAACGAGGGACCTTCCAAATGAAATTTTTATCATTTTCCCCCTTAGCAATTTGAAATTTTACAGACATTAAGAGTAACACTATTAGAGATGACAGACCAAATTCTAAAGTATTATGTTAATTTATTTATGAGTTCAGGGGGGAGGGGGTAATGTAAAATAATATTAGCGATTTTTAACGTTCATGAAAGATGTTCCATGCGCTCCAAATTTGTTCGAAAATACACTAATTTTTATTATCATTTTCTCTTATCCTTTTGAAACAAAATTTGGAATTAATCTCGAAGTTTGAGTACGAAATATCAAAATTAACCAATATAATAATTAAAAACTACTTAAACTTTTAAGAAAATCCGTAGTTTTAAGTTATTATATTAGTTAACTTTGATATTTCATACTTAAACTTCAAGCTTAATCCCGACTTTTGTTTCAAAAGGGTTAGAGTAAGTAATAATACAAATTGAACAAATTTGGAGCGCATGGAACATTTTTAATTAACGTTATTTATCGCTAATATTATATTATATTATATTATATTAAGACCATAAACTCTTTAATAAATTAACATAATTCTTTAGAAAAAATTTATGTCATCTCCTATAGTGTTACTCTTAATGCCTGTAAGATTTCAAATTGCTGAGGTGAAAATAGTAAAAAGTTTTTTAAAGGTTCCTGGTCGCCTTAAAAGGGTTAAGTGACTGAAAATAAATTTGTTTTTTTTTTTTTAGGGAGAAAAGTACAACTGGGATCCCAAGACACAGGGAATAATATTGAGTTCTTTCTATTATGGCTACGTCGTGACTCAGCTTCCAGGTGGAATTTTGTGTGACAGATTCGGGGCCAAATGGTTGTTTGGGGGTGGCGTACTTGTGACCACCTTTCTTTATCTATTGATCCCAGTAGCTGCCAACTGGAGTGTATTAGCGTTTACTATCATTCGTATTTTAGAAGGATTAGGAGAGGTAATAAAGTTTTATACATTTTAGTAAAATTTTATACAAATCTAATGAAGAATGCCACAAATTATCTATACCGATTGAAGGTCGCTATAAGAGCCTGCGACTCTAGGGCCGGTAGCCGAGTAACATAACCACTACAACAAAAGTCGACTTCGACATCGTAGATGTTATCTGGCTTATGAAGCTAGCTCCATAGTACTTCCCCACCAGTGAGTCGGCGGTGGGACGAACAATTTTTATAGCGCCAAGCGTTATGACAAACTGCTGCTTGCTTGCGTCAAGTGAGTCTGACGACTTTGCTTTTTTTTACTTGCTTGCTTGCGTCAAGTGTGTCTGACGACTTTGATTTTACTTGCTTGCTTACGTCAAGTGAATCTAACGATTTTTTCTGTACGTCAAGTGAATATGATGATTTCTCTGCGGGTAGATGGCGCCATGACTGTTGTGGAAAGTTGCGTTGTCAAGGTCACCAATGCACCGAATGAAGGTCGCGATACGAAACTTCGACGCTAGGACCAGTAGCCGAGTAAAATAACCCCCACATCAAAAGTCGACATCGGCATCGTAGATGTTATCTGGCTTATGAAGCTTATTACTACAGACCATGACTGTTTGCCTGCGTACTTGTATTGACTTGGGCTGTGTGACTTTCATCTTTATTCTCTGCGCGGACATCAAATTTTTGATGCTCCAAAGCTTGACTCCTGCTCTGCACTAATGGAATCATAACCATTGATATGGGCATTTTTCAATAAATAAATAACATTGAAGTAATAAATACAATTATTAAGTAAATAATTAATGTCATCTTTCCGAGGATTTCTGGTGCAGATCTTTTATACGTAACATATAGTTTTGATTTTTTGCGTAATTAAAAACTGTAAATCTTTATGATATTTTGGCGACGTTTCTTTAGAAAAATTAGATTAATAATTGCTCTTGCGTCTTGGCAGGGGGGTAGCGCGTCTTCCCCTTGATCTTGGTGTCCCGGGTTGAAGTCCGTTTTCGGCATGGTTGTTCTTCTGTGTTCTATCTGTAAGGTGGGTGAATGTGCTTCCCTGTAAAAAAGGGGTTGTACAAGCGAATGCGATGAGTGTGTAGCAAAAGTCATGATCTTGGCCCTAATTGGCGCTCCAAAAAAACAAGAGACGCTCATTAAGCTTAAATGTATGATTGACTACTCAGCGTGCTTGGCAAGTACCATAAGAAAAAACAACAGATTAATAATTGCAATATATCCAGAATTGGGATTTAAAAACCCCTACACATAATGAACTTCATTTTTAATTATTTTTATCGCATATTCAGAGTTTTAAAGATTTTTTTATAATTGATTAATTAAAATAAATAAGAGTTTTAAAGGGAGTACTGACAATAAAAATAGAAATAAGAATTTTTAAAGTCGCAATAAGCACTTTCTGCTTCATTCTACTTTTGGCAGCTATTTAATAATTATTTTGATGATTCAGTTTTGGGAATGCCTCTAAATCACATCTGAAGGCCGATTTTGTATGGTTTAAATATCATTCTAGTTTTTCTTTAATTTTACCTGTTATATATATTCTAATCAATCGAATGCAGTATATGTTTTAACATGAAAGCTTGTTTTGTCAAAGTCAACAAAAAATAAACGAGTTATGCATCATCATGGAAAAAACAGAAAATTATTTAATTTTGTTATTCTAACCAAATCTAAGCATTTAAAAAATTAACTGCAACTTTTTGTTAATTTGAAGATTATTCTTTGTGGATTGTGCAATTGCAAATGCGCAGAAATTGATAGCACATCAAAAGATGATAAAATTTATCATGTCATTTTTGTTCATTTATAGCATCTACAGCGAGTTTGAAAAAGATTTATAAATTAATTTACAAATGAATATGATGCAACTAGTCTTAAATATTTACAATTCCAACGATGAAGCCGTAATTCGAATTTTACTTGTCTAGTTCATTATGGTCTTAAATTAGAGGGTTTACAAATATTAAGACTGACTAAGAAAAAAAATTTAATTTTATTCCTTTCTTCCTAATTTTAATCCTAATCTAGAGTTTTAACCCTTTGCGGTCGGAAAAGGAATTCGATGCGTAATTATTCAACTAATACATGAATCTGTTTATTACACGAAAAAATAAATACATGCAACTGCTTTAAGTTGAGTTTAACAATTAAAATTTTTAAAAAGGAATAAATAATATTTCAAAATGATGCACCTTCTTGAATGGTGGCTGAGAGTAGACATACGACCTCAAAAGAGTAAAATAAAGACAGCATACCAAAATTATTTCGTCTCCTTTGTTACACTTTCAAATTATCAAGGTCGTAGGTAATGACAAATGATATTATCATGTCAGAACTTGATGTTGTTTTGGGGCTGAGGTTTTTTGCGTCAACAACAATCCTTAGGTGAAATATAATAATTTTATTATATTCACGAGCATCTCAAAAAAATAAGATTTTAACAACGATTTGTCATTGCATTTAAAAAGCTCTGATTGAAAAAAATAAATTAATGTCAACAGCAAATAAAACCCAGAAAAATGTCATTTTGAGCACGCGATTATATGAATTGGACTAAACAGGAAATGTGATATTTTTTAAAACAATCAATACGAGACAAAGTTTTTTGGATCGTTTGCAATACTAAAGTGACCCATTCAATGAAACAATTGAAATGAATAAAAATTTAATTTAACTCGCATGAGAACGTGGTGCTTGGCCGTTAAAGAAATGAAGATTCTGACATGATACTTTGAAATATGCATAGGAAATTTCGTTTTAATCTCTTTTTTTTCTCACTAAAATAAAAGTGAATATACTTCAAAATTCTAAGATTGCGTTTTTTAATAATTATATATTTTTTTTTCTTTTCGTATGCAGAAAATGCAATGAAAAGCATATGTAGTTATATCAATCAAATGTTTCATACTTTTTTATTCTGAAATTAATCCATGATAGATTCTAATTCATTAGAATAAAAACAGAGCACCTATTTTTACATCAGTGCTCATGGTTAAATTACGAAATATATTTCCATGACAGTAGATATTTCTTTGAGAAAGTCGGTCCAACAGCTATGACGAAAACTTTCGATTGCGACAATTTATTTTCTAAACTTTTTTACAGATTTCGCTTATAAATAGACTTTTATATATCGATAAAAACCAGAACCGGCATTGACCTTGTCGTTGATCAAAGGAAGTTGCAACAGCGTGTTAAAATAAAATAATCAATAAAAGTAAAAATGTTCCTTAGAAAAAGAATTTTTTTCTAAAAGCATCTGTTATGTATCATATATATTATGCCAAATGAATTAAAAATTTAAAATCCTTTTTAAGTATGCTAATATGCAAAAAACGCCTTTTGGCTGTTTATAGAACTACTTGATCAAGTGTTGATAAATTATGCAAAAATTGTTAAAAATGATTTATAGAATAAATAATTTCAGTTAAATGTACCCAAATTTATCTATGATCACTTCTTTTTGATTATAACATAAACAATTTATAAAATTTTGAAGAAATTTTAATTAAATTACAGTTACTCGAAGAATAAATTTTTTATCAATAATATTGGTTCATATCATTTTATATATTTATTTATATATATATTCTTTCTTTTTCTCTTTTTTTCCTTTCTTTTCTTTTCTGTTATTGCTTTTTTTTGCTTTTTTCAAAATAATACGCCTTATTAATGCAAATTTTATTTTCAAGTAACTTTTTTAAAATCGGTTTCAAAAAATATTTTTAGGCATAATGTCATTTTATTTTATTATATAACATTGAGTTTATTATTCGATTATCCTTTATTCGATTTCAAGAATATTTTTAAGCTCTATTTTTGCAAATTGCTTGATAAATTATGCAAAAATTGTTAAAAATGCTTTATAAAATAAATAATTTCAGTTAAATGTACCCAAACTTATCTATAATCACTTCTTCTCGATAAAAACATAAAGAAATTATTATAAAAGTTTGAATAAATTTTAATTAAATTACAATTGCTCGAAGATTAATTTTTTATCAATAATATTGGTTCATATTATTATTATTAT
>JAOUZG010053459.1:8026904-8055326 GCA_026289955.1 Argiope argentata | reverse complement strand
TCCATGGCAAGTGCCATTAGTAGCAACAACAGAATATCTTCACAATATCTGTGAACAGAAATGCTTCGAAATCTTTGACATAAATCTATTATGAAAATCTTTTTGATCTATACAAGTCTGATTTATTTAAATTTACAATTTCTGTATATTTTTTTAAAAAACAATCAGTTTCTTTTTTTCAGGTATGGTCGGATCTGGCATTTGCTTGCTCGCAATAACAGTTTCAGGATGTCAGGCGTCGACCATCATAATCCTCTACTCATTATTACTCTACGTGAATGGCTTCAAATATTCTGGATATAATGTAACCCACGTCGATATGTATCCACCACTGGCAGGTGAGAATAATACTCAACAATTTTATATGAAATAAAACATTGCTTGGAAATAATTAGGATATTTTAAAAATATATAGCTTTATTCAAACTTTGAATTTTTAATATTGTCATTTTAGACTTTAGTAGCATATCGTCTTAATATGACTTTCTTATTTTATAATATAAAAAATATATTGGGCTAGTATTTTGAACCCGTTGCAATAAAGCAATTGTAACCAACATTTGTTATCAATCTTTAATATGATTATAAATCCATAAATTGTTGTTGTTACTTATGCTTATGGGCAAGCCCCCTACTGATACAGCAGCAGATTTAAGTCGAGAAGAGCGTCTCTTGTTTTTGAAGTAGCGCCAACTATGGCCAAGAGTACGACTTAACTACACACTCACCACATTTGCTTGCACAGCCCCTTTTTACAAGGAGGCACAGTCCCACATCTCACGGATAGCACACAGAAGAACAACCATGCCCGCACCGGGACTCGAACCCGTGACTCACAGAACACGAGGAAGACGCGCTACCTCTGTGCCAGAACAAATTGTAAAGGTACAAATTGTAAAGACCAGGATAGCCTGGTTGGTAGAGCGTTGAACTCGTACTCCTTAGGGTGCGAATTCGAACCATGAGGATCAAAGATTCCTCTAGTATGTAGCGGCTGGCACTCGTTAAATCTGTTCGTGGCCGCAAAGTCCTCCATGTCGAGAGTAATACCACTGGGGTACTGAGTCAGAGGGGATCGTTCTTTGTCCCAGGTCTAAATTACGATCTGAGATGAGTGAATGAATATGCATGAATGAAGTCCACCCCTAAAAAGGGTTGTGACGTGTGTGTAGCTAAGTCGTAATCTTGGCCCTTAACACTTAACATCACACCTCCATTTCTAGGACTCATTTGGCACCTTTCCGGTTTGGTATAGATGTAGATGGACCTTATTAAAATCCAAAACAAAAAAAAAACAGTAATCTATTAGAAAGAAACATACTAAAAACAAATTACACAGACATTAAACATAACGATAAATGACAAAATTAGAACGAGATGGCGCTACTTGTAAAACAAAGAGATGCATATTTCGGCTTAAAATCTGCTGATGCGTCAGCGGGGGCTTGTCCATGGCAAGTGCCATAAGTAACAACAACGTACAAAGTGTCGTTTATGTATGGCTAAAACTGAGTATTTAGAATTCAAACATTTAAAATACAAGCAATTTTTTTACATCAATCTGACTTTCAAAATTGAGGTAACCTGAAATGAACAATTCAGTAAAATACGGCAATCGTTCAAAATTCCTGAAAGGCTCCGAAGAATTCCTATTCCTTTTTCTTTGTGATGGATTTAATTATTAAGCCACGCGAATCTCCCTGAAAGAAGGAAGAACAGAACAAATTCATTTTACAAATACTTTTATATTCATTAAGTTAAAGTTGTTTCATTCATTAAGTTGTTTTATATTCTTAAAGTTAAGTCTTTCCATATTAACCTTTAAAGCAACGGCCTTTTATCGGGAATTATGGATTTTTTTATAAAAGAGACTCTCGACGATTAAATACACTGAGACATAAGGGATTCTTAGATCTTAGTTGACAAATGTTTTCTCTTCATATAAGACATAGGTCGAAGATTAAAATGAGATCTGCTATGCATATTTCAATGTATCCTGTCAGAACATCATTTCTTGAACGGCCAAGCACCACGCGCTCGTGCGAGTTCGAATTATATTTTTATTCATTTTAATGGTTTCATATGAATGAGTCACTTTGGTATCGCAAACGATCATAAAAAAACTTTGTCTCGCATTGATTGTTTTGAAAAAATATCACATTTCCTATTTATTTCATTTCACATAATCACGCGCTCAAAAGGACATTTTTCTGGGTTTTATTTGCTGTAGTCATTAACTTGTTTTTTGAAATTAAAGCTTTTGTAAATGCAATGGCAACGCGTTATTTAAAACTGATTTTTTTAGATGTTCATGCAGAAAATTAAATTTTAGTTTTTTTGCCTACGAATTTTTGTTAACGCCAAAAACCTCATCCCCAAAAACAACATCATGTTCTGACATGATAAAAAATTAGATTTATGCCAAGCTAATATCTTTAATATTCCATATAAACATATTTTTTACAAGTTATTCTGTTTTTCATAATATAATTCAATGTGGGTTCAATTTGCTACACCTGTTTTTCTGACTGTTTTGAATTATCCATACAGGAGTCTTATTTGGATTGACGAACTGTATATCTTCCCTTAGTGGAATCATTGTGCCTAATATGACTGGAGCATTCACAGCTACTGGGGTAAGTGCCTTTGCGTGGTGATATCAACAGGTTTCGAGACTAGTTCTATAACCAAGCTGAATATAGAGATGGATATGAATACAAACTAATAGTGGGGCGTCATTTAAAAAAAAGCATTGTGTTAAAAGAGCTATGTGAATTGTGATTGAGATTTTCTTTATGTTATTACTTCGGAATACGTTATAATTTTGAGTTATAAATCTATATTATGTAAATCAATTTGAAAATCTGTTACAAGTATGGTTTCTCCTGTTACATGTGATGCATCAAGGCTACTAATATGCTTCCGTTGGACATGCAAGCTAGTTTGAGATTCATGGGTACTTAACCCTTTAAAAGACCATTTTTTCCGATAAAAATTATATTTAAATATTTTGGTGATTTAAGTTAATTACAAAAAAGTAGTTCATCAATTTAAAAAGATATTATTAATTTTTCTTATTAGTTGGTTTAATTAATTAATAAATTGTGACATTTCAGAATGATGTGGGATGTGAAAATAGATCATGTAGAATTTTGTTTGATCGAAAGATTTGGTGAAAACATAGAATAATATGCATAAATGTATTCAAAAGCTGATAAATATGGTGGTAAATTTATTTACTTTGGCTTTAGAAAATAATAAAAACCATAAGAACAACGAAAAGAACAATCAAACAAACTCGAGAATGGTATGATCCAAATAGAATCGCAGAAAGTACATATAATGCTTCAAAAAACTTCCAAAAGTTATTTTTCAAACTATGAAACCCCATGGGCAATTTTGGCCCTCATTAATTAACTGAAAGGCGGATACTGTTATATATCGTTTGCTCGATTCATTCCTATCCACTTGTTTGCTAGGTGAACAACCTCTACTGTGTACGCTATCACATTGCCAGATTTCTGTTTAAAATATATTGGCAGATAACTCAAATTTCAATGATAGCGGTTCCATTTTCTTTTAATCTAACAATCCATTATCTTTCTTGCGTAATAAGACACTTCATGTCCAACTCTTTGTATTTTCTAAAACTCATGAAATTTTATCAATTTATTTAAATTTTAATTACAGATGATTCAATTCCTACTATTATCTCACTCTCTGATTCTCTCCCCATATATATATATATATATATATATATATATATATATATATATATATAGTAGGCATTTTCAATCTCTAATAAAATACTGTTTATTCATCCAATTAAACCAATATAAAATTTTTAAACTTGTAAAGGATGACATTTGATGTTAATACAGTTTTGTTTCAAAAATTAATTCATCAGTTTTTTTTTATTAATTAATTAAAAACTAACTCTCTCTCATAAAATCTTCATTTCCCCGCAGCCAAATAAGTTACGAATTCAGTTTGTTTTTTCCCAATGCAAATGAGGTTAGGATTATCTTATTTTTGGCCGATTATTTTATAAGATTCTGTATATTTTCATGATGCTTGATGCATTTAAAATCTAACATTGTTAATGAATCGAGTTTTCCGATTCATTTTGCAGAACTTTCGAATTAAAATAGTACAGAATACAGAAAATTAGAAATTTCTAATCTGTATTGGGAACCCTAACTTGTGTAGAAAAATCAAGCACTTTGTGTTGTCACGATTGGCTTTAAATCCTCATTTGGCGTTGAAAATTCAACGCTAGTATATTTTGATCAATTATTTATATTAATTGTAATCGTTAGGCCGGTATAGCCTCTTTGGGATGGAGTTAAATTCCTCCTCCTTGGGCTGTGAGTGCGAACATCATGTATAGAAAGGAAAATCTGAAATTTACTTTCTATATTGCTACTTAATATTGTGACTTTTTCATATTTCTATACATATTTATATTAATTGTATTTGTTTAATAAAGTATAACTAAAATAAAAAATTTCTTTGTTAGCCTAAGTAGGAATTGATTTTAAAAAATTGTTTTTTATACTACTATTTCTTCATATTCTTTTACATGAATGTTTTAAAATATATTTTTACCCATTTTTTGGCGATGCATGATAAACTTAATTGTATTTTGCGCCAAACAAGCCAATACAAGAATTGTAAAACAGCCAAGAGCGCCAATATGGACATCTCGAAACTTTTTAACATCTTCTCATATTTATAACAATTGATGTAAAACATTACTGAAAATTTTTCTAGCCAGCATTTAAAACATTTAAACTCTAATAACCCCTTTCTTTCATAGAATACCAGAAGCAATTGGAACAAAGTTTTCTACGTCACTGCAGGGGTGTATTTTGTTTCAACAATACTTTACGACATCTTTGCATCAGCTGAACTGCAACCGTGGGACTCTGAGAAAAAAGAAAAGGAACAAAGCAACATGGCCGAAACAAAAAGTTAGCGTTTCCTAAGCTTTGAGTTAGTTTTTTCGGTAATGTATTGAAGAGTCAACAGCTTGAAGAGTCAAAGAATCTTTGAAAATTTAGATTAAATACGAAAAGATGAACGGCGTTGGATACTTAGTCGGAAAATTATACAAAATAATTAATTTTAATAAGAGAAGTAACAATGAAACTACCGATAAAACTATAAGAATTTTGAATTACAAAGAATAGGTTAAGAAATATTTTTAAGAAAATTGAATATCGAATATAGTCACTTTTGAGCAATGAGTTCTATGTATCTGAGAAATAAAATTTCTGCACGGCGTTTAATTTATGCATTTAATGTATCAATTTTTCTCAAAAAGAACAAAAACAGATTTATATTTTTAGATCAAATTTTCCATGGTTTTATTTTCATACTTTAATACATGCAGTCTTATTTAAAAAATTGTATGAATTTTTAATATCAGATGCATATATTTTATTAATAAAGCGTAATTTTTATAATGGATTTTTAATAGGATCCTTATGTATTATTCTTTATAAAATATTTATAATGAATTTTTTAATATATTATTCTTTATATTGGATTTATGAGGAATTCCTGTTATCAAAATGAATGCTCTCAGCGACTGCTCTGTTTTATTAAATAACTTTATAATTTCTGATACATTAAGCAAGAAAATTTATTTACATTTTATACATAGATTCTTTTGCATAGCATAGATTCTTTGTATAACATAACATAGCATAGCATAACATAAATTCTTTTGCATATGCATAGATTCTTTTTGTTTTCATACTTTACCTCTAACTTGACAGAATATGTTCACAGTACTAAATATTAGAATAAAACGTTAAAGTAAAATATATGTACACAGTACAAAATTATATCTTACATAATTAGCATCTATTGAGCTTTATAATATAACTGCTGTGTTTTATAATAACAAATGAGGTTTATAATATAAGTGTTACATATATTCCTGAAGAAAAAAGAAAACGTTTTTCACCAGGTGGACACGAATTTACGCTGTTTCTCATATTTGACTGTCTATTTCTTAAGCATGATTAATTTATAATGATTTATAGCATGATTAACTTTATAATAATCTCTCTTATAAGAACTCTTGTAAATAAAATACTAAAACTCTAAACAAAAGCAATCAAGTCGCAGTGAGTTCAATTATATGTACATTAACAAGCATATTTTTTGAATGGTATTTGTTTCTTTCAACATGATAAAAAACAGCAATAGTAGTAACAGCAATTCCTAATTCAAAGTCTAATTGAAGGTATTCTATAAAAATTTCCTTTTTATTTTTTAGCCTTAATTTTTTGGTACACTTTGACATTTACTTTGCTAAGTGATTTCTTTTATTACAAAAATGAATTTGCCATTTAACATCTAATTGCATTTTTGAAAGAGTACAATGAATTCATTGTTGATGGTCCGACTAGCTCTGATCTCTACATTACGTGATTTATGTGTTTGTATAATAGATATATGCTTTATGATATATGTATTGAATGTACTTTCTTCAAGATTTTTCTTGTTTGTCTTTGCGTCTATATTTCCAGTGTTTTGCTTTGAATAAAGGCATTTAAGATGTTTACTTGTTAATTTTTATTTTTAAGTCACATGCTAAATTGTAAGAATAAACAATCATGTTGATTTCATTTTAATAAATTAAATATTCTTGTGAATAATATCATCTTTACTACTCAACGTGAGGAAATCAGCATCTCCCCCTTCAAAAAAAAAAAAAGTAGAAGAAGAAAGAAAGAAAGAAAAAGCGAGGTGATATAATGATGATGAGGAGGGCTTGTCCGCTTTACAACGGAAAGAGGGGTGTAGGAGTTGCTGATGGGACAGCACCCTAAGCACCCGAGGGCAGAAATCTAACTTCCAGAACATATGAGGATGATACAACGCCCACGCGCTTGCACAACCCCTTTTTACTGGGGGGCACATTCACACACCTCACAGAATAACCATGCCCTGACCGGGAGTCGAAGCCGAGACGCCCAAATCACGAGGAAGAGGCGCTACCTCTGTGCCAGAACACCGGCATGAGTTGATAGGCTTTAGTTATTTTACAGATATTGAATCTACAACAGAAAAAATTCTTGTGTGGCAGTGAATAGGCTTATACAAAGCATATATATCTATCTATATGTATCTATGTCTACATATGTATCCTGTGGCCGGGATGGCCTGGTTGGTCGAGCGTTGGACTCGTACTTCTTAGGTTACGGTTTCGAAGCTAACCGGCCAAAAGATTCCCTGAGTGTATGGCGGCTGGCGCTCGTTAAATC
Source organism: Argiope argentata (assembly GCA_026289955.1). Taxonomy (NCBI): domain Eukaryota; kingdom Metazoa; phylum Arthropoda; class Arachnida; order Araneae; family Araneidae; genus Argiope; species Argiope argentata. The sequence goes on along the minus strand of JAOUZG010053459.1, from coordinate 8,048,046 downwards.
TATTCGTGGTCCTCCATCTCAAGAGTAATATCACTGGGGGAACTGGGTCAACAGTGATCATTCTCCGTTACAGGTCTAAATTACGATCTGAGGTGTAGGAATGAATAAGCATGGATGAAAACCGCCTCCTAAAAAGGGTTGTGATGTGTAATTAGCTAAGTTGTACTCTTTGCCCCAGATGGCGCTACTTGTAAAACAAAGAGACGCATTTCTTAGGCTTAAATCATCTGCTGATCGTATCAGCGGGGCTTGTCCAATGCAAGTGCTATTAGTCACAACACAACACACATAAGCATCCTTCCTATTTGTTTGTGTTATCCTAAAATAATTTAATCAAACATACAATTTGATTTTTTAAAACATTTGATGTAGTATTGATAAATGCTTAATCATCCAATTTATCCTAAGTTTATTCTAGGAACAAAAAAAACTAGGAAATTTAATTTTTGAACTTTGAAAAAATTAAAATACTTCAATTGACTTAATTGCAATTAAAAGATAAAAACAGACTTTTTCCGTACATTTATTCTAAATTTAGAGGCATGTGTTACTATTTCACTATAATTAATACATATCAAATTTCGGCTATTTCGATTAATGCATTTGAGATTTATCACATAGACATATACGTAAATCAATTTGTTGATAAATTTGGTCCCAAATTTGATAATTATCTCTAAATTTTATTTAGATCGTAAGGAAATTTTATCAATATATATTTTGCCTTTAATTATTTCATTCATAAGAACATTGAAAGATTGTCGGTGTCCTGGCTTAGGAGTAGCGTGTTTACCTCGTGTTTTGGCCGTTCTGTGTTCGAGTCCCGGTTTGGGCATGGTTGTTCTTCTTCTGTGTTCTATCAGTGAGGTGTTTAAATTAACTTTTATTATTTTTTATGATACGATATGAGAATGTTTGTTAAAACAAAGGAAATAAAAATAAACGAATATGTTTTGTCTGAAATAAAACTTTCGCTGCTCTATCAATTTGAATTAAGCAAAATTAAGTCATAACATTTTTTTTCTTTATAATAAAGAAAGAAATAACAATTTTTATTCACAATTTTTTTTTCTCATTTTCTTCTTTATCAAATAATGCATAACGAGCATAAAAAAATAATTTGAATGAATTAAATAACAATAATTGTAATTTTTAAAGCTGAAAAATTAATAAAAATACTTAATAATTAAACGACGTTTAGGATTTTGAATGAAAATTCTACAAAAACTTAACATTTACAACACAATCGGTGACTAGTATTTTCAGTTTTTTTAAAGTGAAACATTACATTAAATTAATTAGTAACTTAATTATTTTGGATTGAAAAAATTGCACATCAGTAAAATCTTCAGATACATAAAGACTAGTTAAACATTATTCTTTTCCATCCGTGAAAACATATAACCCGAAAATATTTAATTGACAGAAACAGAATTTTAAAATTTTTAGTCATTTCAACTTAATTGACATACATCCTTAGTACACAAAATATTTTAACATTTTTATAGAATTTAATTTAAAGTATGAATAAAAATTTCCCTTTTTTTGAAAAATTTGAATTAAAAAATATTGTAATTATCTCTGTATTTCACTCTAATTAAATGATCAATTCAAGATGAATTTTGTGCTGCCATCTATTGAGGAGAATGTAAAATAAACTTAAAATACAAATTGATCAAATGGATTCTATATCTGAATTTGAAATATAGGAAATGAAAAGAAGAATTAGGGATATTTATGCTGACCGGTGAAACAATTTTTAATATGCTTAGCTAATTTAATATGCTTAATTTAATAAGAAAATATATCGACATCAATTAACAGAAATTCAATTAAATGTTTAATTGCTGTTAATTATTTTATTTACTTGCATGGGTTTCTTGGAGCAAATGTGATTTTCTTAATCAAAAAGAGACAAAAGCGAATTGAAATGGGGAAAATTACAAAATTGACTGATTTCAAATATTGCATTTTTTCTACTAATTTAATAAAATATTTTCATCGATTTTCTCCCCGATCTTAATTATGCAAATTTCTCCTGTTATTCGACAAGGATTCAATTATCTCGTATTCTTTATATAAATTTCAATTTTTAATAAAGTAAAATAAATATATAAATTAAGTGAAATTCAGTTTATAACGTCACAAATATATTATTTAGATATATTGTACGAAATACTAATTAATCATGACAATCTCGAATATGGTGCTTGATCTATAGTGCTGATTTGTCTGTCGAATTAATAAAAAAGAATTGAAAGAAAATGCATGAACTAAATATGTATTCGCTCCAAACTGAAAATTTTTGTTCGAAATTAAAAATCACTCCAATTACTTGTTTTAAAACTGCTGATTTGTTAGAGAAACCCAGTGGATAATGCATTGCTTGAGTCCAAGTAACAAGTCTTGAATTTAAAAATTCAAAAGATAGGTTTGACTTTCAAATTAAATACCGCAGATAACAACAACAAAAAAGGCGAAATTGCGATTGCTAAATCATTTAATCGGAAAAATTGACACTTCTGATTTGAAAGAAAAAAATGCAATTGACAATGACATATTTTGTTATCTTGATTCTACAGATAACTCAAACTATATTAGACTGGATTTTACTAGCCAGATCATTTCATAATCACTAATTCTATTCTTAAAAATAGCAGCATTTCATCTTGTATCTAATCATTTAATATTTTTTTTTAATATTCTTAACGAACATTTTCATAAACAATTTTTTTTTAAGTTGCATTTCAATTCAACAATAAGTATATTTAGAATTTAAGCTACAAACTTTTCATAGATAAAATATTTGCAACCAATTTTCGGGGTGGTTATAATCTTTTTAAATTTATTTTATTCATTTTAAATTTATTTTATTCATTTTAAATTTATGTTATTCATTTTAAATTTATTTTATTTATTTATTTTAAATTTATTTTATTTAATTATCTTAAATTTGCTTTATTTTATTTATTTTAAATTTATTTTATTTAGTTATCTTATATTTGCTATATTTTATATATTTATTTTAAATTTATTTTATTCCTTTTAAATTTATTTTATTTAATTATCTTAAATGTGCTTTATTTTATTTATTTATTTTAAATTTGTTGTGTTTTATTTATTTATTTTAAGTGTGTTTTATTTCATTTGTTTTAAATTTATTTATTTTATTTATTTATTTTATTTATTTTAAATTTGTCTTATTTTATTTATTTTTAATTTATTTCAGATTTATTTTATTTTATTTATTTATTTTAAGTTCGTTTTATTTTACTTATTTTAAATTTATTATTATTATTTTTAATTTTGTTTTATGTTATTTTTTATTTTAGATTTGCTTTATTTTATTTATTTATGTTAAATTTGTTTTATTTATTTATTTATTTCAAATTTGCTTTATTTTGTTTATTTATTTTTAAGTTTGTTTCATTTTATTCATGTATGTTTATTTTATTTTATTTATTTATGTTAATTTTTTTATGAAATTTATTTTATTTATTTATTTTAAATTTATATTACTTATTTTTTAAAAATTTGTTTCATTTTATTTATTTATTTTAAATTTATTTTACTTATTTTTAAAAAATTTGTTTCATTTTATTTATTTAAGTTAAATTTATTTTATTTTATTTATTTATTGCTTCTTTATAAATTAAGAAAAATTTTCTACAATAATGGGCTCAACATCATCTAAGGTGAGCTTAATAAAAATTAAAATTCATTTTATCACAAAAAATTAAAAAAGATAAGATTATTAATATTGATTAGGATTTTAAGTTAAAAACGCGATTCCTCAAGATTAACCGCTGTATAAACAAGCATGATGTACCCTGACTTCAACTGGGCTCAGTATCTTCTCAATATTTTACCCTGGATGTTGTCCGATAAATGACCATTCGGGTGTCATTCCGTTCTAGCGAACCACCAATCAAAATTACAAATCCTGAGCAGAATAGGTGTGGGACATGAAGGTGAAGAACGAACCCGCACCGCTATGACATAACCGAGTAACATAACCACAATATATGTATATATTGATACATATGTTGTAATATGTACATATTGATACATCTGATTATACATAACGTCTACGATATTTATTTATAACATTATACATAAGTATTGTAGATGTTATCTGGCTTATGTAGCTAGCACCACAATAACCCCCCCCCCCTCAACCAGTGGGCTTGAAAATGTGCCATAGATAGCAACAACAACAACAAGTCACATATCTAAATTGTATATGTCATCATTATGTCTTTGAGTTATTGATATTGTATATCTCTAAAAGTACACATAACAGCTATTCAGTTCTTTGTTTCATTTGGTTCAAAATGTGGAAAGTGAATAGACTATAATTGTAAATTCTCTTTATCGAATTTTATACATCTCGCTCTCTTCGTTTTGCAGTTATCGTGTTGTCCTTGCAATTTGTCAGAAAGACTTCCTTTGATGGATTCTGTTCAGAATCTGATGGAAATCTACAAATTTGGTATACAAATCTCATAATCACTTTCTAAATTTCATTCGTCAAGAATAAAACTTAAAAAAAAATATTTCCAATTGGAAATACATTTTCCAAAAACAGTGAGGTCACAGACGTGAAGATTCGTCAAAATCTAGAATGTTTTGGCTATTCCTGTATTTTTTTTCCATTAAACAGACGAGAAAGTAAAAATACTTCAATTGCATTTGCTTTTATAACATTTATCTTAATGAAGATAATTTTTGATTTGCATCTCATTGTAATGCCTCAAAATATACATAGATATTTAATGGATATCAATAGCTGGCAGTTTTTCAGAAAATTTTCATAAATTTTAAATTGCGTTTATAAAATTTACACTTTTACAGTTAGATGAACGCTTTCAGATGCTGTACTGCAGCAGGAAGATTGTATAAGACCCCATAGTTTCAGATATGATTATTTTAAATCAATGAATAAAAATAATAAAATAAACGTAGTAAAATTTAATTTTACTATGTTTATTTTATTATTTGAAGAGTTCTTTGTTTAGCAGCTCTAAGAGCATTGTTAATAACTTTTTGATATCGTATCTAGAAATTTAGTATATTATTCAGGACAATTTTAGGATTTTTTTTGGTAAAGGAACATATAACTGTTTCATGTAGTGAATAAATTATTTCACCATTTTATTTTACATTCGGAAATTCTTTACGACACAATATAGCCGTGCAGGAGAATTTAATTAATAAATAAATACAAAAATATTTATATTAAACACGCGCTTAAAATGAGTAATTCGTCTTACACAAATTATAGATTTTTTCTAATTCATTTAATCTTTATTTCATTTTTTGTTTTCATGTAAATTTTATGCATTTATTAAAGTTTTAGCTCTTACATATCAAATTCAAATTTAAACCTTACTGGAGTAAATTAGAGAGTTATATAGTACAAAAAACAAAATATTATATGGCGTATATAATCATTTGATCTATATGACTTCTTGTGCACAAACAACCACCCCGCCACCACTGGGCATAACAGTATCGATAGGATTTGCTGTGGCCGACTGTACTCTTTAGCAATTCTTCAATATCAGTTCCACAGATTCGGTCGTACTGATATTCTTTTCGAGGTAATTGGCTCCCAAATGGTCTAATACTAATCACCTCCTCCTCTACAAACTTTCAAACAGTTAGAAAAAAAAAACTGACAATTTTTGACGTCATGTCCTTCAGAGTTCTAAGATTACTTTGTACCATCAGTACTGAAATCAAGTCATTATTTTCAACTTGCGGTTGTTTTCCATGTTCGGAGATTTATGTGCATTCCTTTAAATAGTAGTAACCAGTACCGATTCCTACACAGATGCATTTATTTTCCTGCATTCTTCCAAAACTTTGGAAATAGGCAGGGAACCTCCCATGCCCTGATAAAATTTGGATTACTAGTGGATGGTATCTTCTTACTTTTATTTCTGGATGAGCTAAATGAAAAATGGATGATCAAAAATTGAAGCTTTAAACAAATTTGCTGAAGAAGCCACTAAGAAACTAAGGTAGATAGATATTTAATTTAAAATTTTAGAGAGAAGGCTAATCATCTGGTCGCCAAAAGCAATTTGAATGTAATAAACTTTTGGCACTGAGAAATAAAACTAATTGGAAATAGTAATTCAAACTTTGTATTTTAATGAGAAAATAAGACACAAATAATTCTTTGATTTCACTTAACAGTTTTTTTTTACTTCATTATCGCTATATCTCTGTGATTGTCCTCTTCGTCGTTGTCCCAAGGCTGCTTTTCCGCTGAGGCAAACAAACTGAAGAAAATTCCGGAAATTATGTAAGCAAATACAATCGTGAAGAACACTCTGTTCCATTCTGGTATAGTCTCCTGACCACAAAACAAAACAAAATATGTTTGAGAAATTTTATTTAGTTTTTATAACATTAATATAACTTAACTAATTGAAAGAAAATCAACAGAATAACTGTAATGTGGGATTAACTAAATGAATAAATTTAATATAAGTTACTTCATCCTCAGTATCAAAATGTTATGAATTAAAGAAATTTTTTGTCATTTTATTACGGTAAAAATAATTTTGCATTAAACTTTGGTTTCAATCGATTGGCATTCGGTGGCCAAAGTGCTTATTCGGTTTTTCTTTTCTAACATATAATGGGAAAAAGGGTAATGTGCTGAAATAAAAATGTCAGCACCATTCATAACATTTACGGCCTTGGTCAATGCTGATAATTTTTGTGCGGGACGAGTGAAAAATAACATTATTATTAAGAAGTTAGGAAAAACGTTGGGAAAAAACTTCCATTGATTTTTTTTTCTTTTACTCAGCGAGGCTCAAAATATGGAGAATAAGGTCGAATATTTTGTCTTTTATGGTATGCTTTTCTTTCTATTCTTCATATTTAAATAAATTTAAATGTTTCTTTAGCTTTTCTGTGTGTCATGATAACAAATGAACACAGAATTCATGAGTTTTTACATACAATTTATCTTTTTATACACTATTAACCCAAATAATTTTTCTTCGACTTTTCAAAATTTGAAATCCTTGTAAACGGTTTCATTTCAATATCATTTCTTACATATTTGTAAATTATGTGCATAGTTATTTTTATTTTTCTATTGTTAATATTTCGGTATATAAATAAAATTTCTGTAATGCCCATCAAACTATTTAATTACCAGAATGGTTACGGAAACTTGGGTATGAAACGGCGTTCTGTTCTTTGGGTGTATCATACATTTAAAATTTCAAAGCTATCTATAAGTATACGATTTTATAGGTGTAACCATCGATACGTACAAGGATTTTTTAGGTATAAATACTTTACACACAAGGCTTTAAGCACTCTAAGCTATAGGCACAAGGCTTTATAGGAATAACCATCCAAATCTAGGATGGTTAAGAATACGTGGGTGTGAGACGGCGTTTTGTCATTTAAGTATATCACACATTTTAAATTGCAAGTTATCTATAAGTATAAGGTTTTATAGGTACAACCATCCATACGTACAAAATTTTGTAGATATAAATACTATAGATAGAAGGCTTTATAGGTACAATTACCTATAGGTACAAGGTTTTATGGGTATAACCGTCCTAATCCAGAATGGTTACGAATGCATGGGTATGAGACGGCGTTCTGTCATTTGAGTATATCGCGCATTTTAAATTGGAAGCTATATATGATTATAAGGTTTTATAGATGCAAACATCCATACATACAAGGTTTTGTAGGTATAAATACTATAAGCACAAGATTGTATAGGTACAATAGCCTACAGGTACAAAGTTTTATAGGTATAACCATCCATACGCACAATGTTTTATCGATACAATCTTCCATTTGTACAAGGTTACATAGGTACAATAATCTATTGGTACAAGGTTTTATAGGTACAATCATCTGTATTCACAAACTTTTATAGGTATAATAACCTATAGGTACAAGATTTTATAGGTATAACCATCCAAATCCAGAATGGTTATGGATGTGTGGGTATGGCGTTCTATCCTGTGAGTATATCAAACATTTTAAATTGCAAGCTATCTATAAGTATAAAATTTTATAGGTGTAACCGGCCATACGTACAAGGTTTAGTATGTACAAATATTATAGGTACAATAACCTATAGGTACAAGGTTTTGTAGGTATAAATACTATAAGTACAAGGTATTATAGGTACAATAACCTACAGGTACCAGGGTTTATAGGTATTGCCATCCATACGTACAATGTTTTATAGATACAATCTTCCATACGTACAAGGTTGCATAGATAGAATAATCTATTGGTACGAGGTTTTATAGATCATCCATAGGTACATTCTCCTATAGGCGAAAACCTTTATAAATAGTATCATCCATACGCACAAGGTGTTATAGGTACAATCATCCACAGGTACAAGGTTTAATCGATGCGATCTTGTATAGGTATAAGCATTTATAGGTATAATCAGCATTATAAAATAATCTTAGCACAATCTCTTACTTTATCCGATGTTAAGAAGCCTACTAATGATGGCGCAAATATTCCGCAGGCAAATGCAACGGTGCTGGTGATGCCAAACAACGTACCTGTAATAAACATGGATTAATGAGGCCAATTTCCGATTTCAGTAGTATTTTAATTCAATTATTATGCATGCAAGTATACATTAGCAGTTCCTAATTTATATTTGCTGAGTCTGTTTTCAGTTCAGACTAGTTTATGAATTGGATATTGATATAATTGAAATCAATACTTCATTGATACTCAGTTATCATAGAATTTTCATATTATATAATATTGAATATTTATTTAATGCACTTCTCACAGAAATTCATTTAATCTTCCCCACTTAAATGATCTCTGCATAAGAGCTCATTTAAATAGACAGGGAAATAATAACATCCCACCATCAATGATTTATCAGCAATGTTGCGACAAATGCGGGATAAAGAAAGGGATTTAGGAACCAAATTAGTCTAAAACTACGTAATGGAATTAGAAAGCATGTCATGTAGAAATCTTCTATCCAATAATACACTCATGTACATATTTTAAGGATAATTCAAGTTCAAGAAAATAAAGAGTCACAAGTAAGACAAATGTTACTTATTTGTAAAGCCTATTTATTTAATAAAATGTTTTACAAAATAGAATTACATGGTTGATACGATGGTAATACATATTATGTCTCCTATACCAGGGGCTCTCAAGCTTTTAGACATTGCGACCTAGGTATTTTGGTGACCCCCCCCAAAGTTGTAACTCTGTCTAAAGTTTAGACAGAGATTTTGAAAATTTTACACGTACTCAAGAATTCGTAGAGTATGCGTCGGGTATTGGCGCCACATCCCTTGACACTTCATCTTTCTCCTTACTGGTATATTCTCATCTCGAAACTTTGATTGAACAATTTACAGATTACATTCCGGTTAAGGATATGAGTGGGGTTGTGTGGATTGTCAATGCGTTCAGTGAGCGAGCCGTAACAAAAGCTGAGCTAAGTGTCCGTCATCATGATCAACTGATAGAGATTTCAAGTGACCAGTCAGCTAAAGTAACATGTCGACAAATTTTGGATACGTATTAAAAAGGCATACCCAGAACTGTCCACAACAGCATTAAAATCTTTGATGCCATTTTCTACACATTTACAACTGGGAACAAGGATTATCCATAATGAGAAATTTACAAAAGAAATCAAGAAATTCTTTTACGCTGGAAAGCGACATTGTTTTTTGTGTGTTACAACGCTCACTCCAGACATTAAAAAATTGGTTAATTCCAAACAAGCTCATGTATCCCATTAACTAATAGCACATAAAAACCAACTTGTATGTATATTAAAAGCTTTATGTGTACACTTTTTTTGAGGCAAACTATAGTAATAAATTAAGTTTCTTTACACCTTTCTTCCATATCTTGCAAACCCCCTGTGCACATCCCGTGATCTCCCTGGGGGGGGCGACACACCTTTTGAGAGCCCCTGCTCTAGATGATGTAATACAGTCCGTATAATGCCTAGACATACTGAATAACAAATTAGATATCTGATCTTGGAAAATATCACATTATTGATCAAGTAACGCTCTCCCATGTTCTAGTAGATATGTATAAAGTTGTTAACGGACTGCATCTGGTCGGCCAAGCATGTCCCACAAAAACTGTTATGGATTCAAGGCCGATGAAAATGCTGACGAGTCCATATGATGATATCCTCCTACCGAAGGCATTCGTTTACGATGTTTTCACGGTGAAGACGGCCGTTGCCATCCATAAACACGAATTCTGAGCCCACGGCACTCCAAAACCAATGTATTTGTTGTTACGGAGTGACATCGTGATAGATTTGGCCTGCAATTCAGTTCAGGAACCCAGAATAATTCCTCCCCCAAATGAGCACCACCACACGATGTCGTTCAATGATGTTCTTTTACTGGTAACAGGTACCTGACGCTCTCCATGAGAAAGTTCGGAGAGAATCATACATGTAAGCTAAATCTGGACTCGTCAGGAAACATAACTCAAGCCCACTGTTGCGGTGCCCACAGTGCATGCTCTCTACTCCAGGACAACCACAGGCGACAGTGATTTGCAGTAAGTGGAACACATCTGGCAGGCCTACGACCAATCTGCCCTAAGCATCTGTACACGGTCTGCCATGAAACTATTGTACCTGTAACTGAAGGTAGCTGACGAGGCAGGTCTGATGCCGTGCTCTGTCTGTTTCTTTTGGTAGTAACTGCCAGATACCGAACCTCATTCGCCGTTGTAACTCCGAAGAGACCTGTATTGTGACATCTACTCATTTTACCATAATCTTCGAATCTCCGCCGACACCTGGAGATGACACTCTGGGCAATCCAAGTTCCTCAGATACTTCCAGCTAGATACGCACATATTCTAGACTGTCAATAATTCTACCACTTAAAAAACATCCAAATGCATCCTTTGTGCCTTAACTATGATGTTATTGCACTAAAAGGTTTATAAAGCGCTTGAAAATCATTTTATTTCTTTGCCTGTATTCCTTATACATCACTGCCTTACACTCTCATCATTGCGACGCACTATCGATGTCATCTGGTGGCTTCCTGCAATTTGCATATGATTTTTGAAGGTGTATGTAGTCATTTTACGGGTGATATATGTATTTTAGATTTAGATTTCCGCGTGACTCTGAATTATCTTTAATTTATGGACATGAGGGTATTTCGAATTCTTTTTCTAATAATATAACATACTAGCTCAAATTAAGACAGCATACAGTTTGATAACATGACCGCTGAAGTTTATGATGAAGTTGTAGCAAACTAACAGCTTACAGTTTGATGATATACTTGAGGAAGTTTATGATGAAGTTGTAACATGCTAGCATTACTTAATGCAGCATACAATTCGATGGCATGTCTGCTGACGTTTATGATGCAATTGAGACATCACAACAAGCTTAAGGCAGCATATAATTTGATGGTATGCTTGGTGACGCTTATAATGTAGTGTTAACATACCAGCATAAGGCAACATACAATTTGATGGCATGCCTGTTGAATTTTATAATGGAGTTGTAACATACTATCATAACTTAATACACCATACAGTCTGATGACATTCCTGATGAAGTTTATGAAAATGCTACGCCACAGCAAACTTTAAGCATTACACAGTAAAAGATAAAACAAGTGAGGCTTAATATGGAGCCCTAACACACCCAGGATTTTTAAAAATTACCACATACTTGCAAAATACGGACTCATGTCTACGTGTGTGACATGGTATCCTGAGTAACAGAAGCCATTCAGAGCCATTGCCAAGCAAATCAGCCCTATGACTAGCTTGGGGCGGCATCCTGATATTGTCACCAACATTATGGCGAATGCGGAGCCGAAAGTTCCTGAAAGAAATGATGATTAAGGATATTTAAAATCAGTTGTTTAATGTGCAGTTATTTGAAAAGTTTAAGAAAGAGTAATAATCAAGTGCTTAACAAAAACTAATTACATTTACCCTACAAGTGAGAAGTAATAAAAGTTATTGGTAAAATAATTTTCTTATCAGATTGATAAGTAATTTCAAAGTAGGTAGAAGCTTTAATAAAATATAATGTCGATAGAATATATGATATTATGTTAGAACATGAGGTTTTTTTGGGGGTGAGGATTTTTGGCGACAACAAAAATTCGTAGACGAAAAATAGAAATTTTATTATCTGCACGAGCATCTAAAAAAATCGGCTTTTAATAACGTGTTGCCATCCCATTTACAATAGCTCTGATTAAAAAAAATAAGTTAATGACTAGAGCAAATAAGACCTAGAACGACGTCATTTTGAGCTCGCGTTCATATGAAATGAAATAAATAAGAAGTGTGATATTTTTTTAAAACAATCAATGCTAGTCAAAGTTTTTTGGATCGTTTGCAATTCCAAAGTGACTCATTCGATGAAACGATTAAAATGAATAAAAATATAATTTAGCTCGCACGAGCACGCGGTGCTGGCCGTTCAAACAGATTCATCATTGAAACTTTTTTCACGGGAGAATGAAACTAACTTTTTGACTGATTTATTTAAATCTGTACATGCGTTCATTAAGTAAAATATGCCCAATATTTACAACGAATAATAAAAAACATCCATAAGTAATTTCAAAGGAATATTTACCTACTGAATTGAAAACCTTCCTGATATTCGTAATGCTGAGCACTTCCCGTGTACGCAAGTAATCAGCAAGATACGATGCAAACCACGCTGTCGTTGCTTGTACAATGTATGGCAAAGCTGATATTTCTCCATTCTGAAATCAATAACGCACAATGCATCAATTACTATAAAATATATCCTCGAATGTTCCATATATTTACGCAGATACTGTCAGATAAAGTTGTTACTTATTGTGTGTAGAACAAAAGGTTTTGCCCATATGATACGCGGCAAAATTTTCTTGGGTGGCGTTAATTACTAAGGTTAGCGTGGTCCTCTTCAAATTATCGGATACCAACAAAATTAAATAAGTAAAGAAGAATTTTGTTGTTGTTTTTAATCAAGGCACTTGCCATGGACAAGCCCCGCTGATACATCAGCAGATTTTAAGCCGAAGAATGTGCATCTGTTGTTTTAAGAAGCTCCAACTAGTGTCAAGAGTACGATTTCAGTTACATATGAATCACATTCGTTTTCACATCCCCTTTTTACAGGGGGACGCAGTCACACATCTCACAGATAGCATAAAGAACAATAATGCCCTTACGTGGACTCGAACCCAGGACTCCCAGAACAACGCACTACCTCTGTGCCAGAAAGCTGGAAAGCAGTATTTTATTAATAGGCATTAAAAAAATAATAAATATACTAAACATTTTACTATTAAAGCGAATACATATTGCCCTAGGACCTAACTCGTAACAATAGTGGTTGTATCCGTGCAACATAACCACACTACAAAAGTATGCGTCATATATGTTATTTGACTTATAAAGCTTTCCCAACATACTCTCTCCTCAGTGAGTCAGTCAGTTGTTAGACAGACGATACATTTCCATCAAGCGTATAACAAGCATGTGTGAATTAATAGTGATATTGGCTGTTGTATTTAATGCGTCTGATAACATTTGTTGCCGGTAGAGTGCGCCATAGCAACTGAATAAAGATCCGTTCAAAGGTTTCTTATTTTACAGCAGCAAGACAACGAAGTCATTAGACGTATCTGTATTGCCAGGTGATTCATAAGAACAACGGACATATGTAACGCAATTAAATACAATACCTGCAACGAAACAGTCAAAAAAACTCTCTATAAAATTTTACCAACAAATGGACAGTAATGAAAATGAAGCAATAGCATTAAATTAATAAATACACCCCCGACATTAAAATCAAAAGTCCCCGCAACGTTCTCTTAATCAAATAGACAACTGCATATCGTCCGGAATTTTCATGTCCCGTCCATCCACCACCCAATAGAAAATTCTCTGACAAAAAACAATTTCATGTCTAAAAAATAGTAAACTATATACTCTCTCTTGGGTCTCACAACACTCTGAGCAGCCTTCAGCCTCAACTCCACCCCTTTCTGAAGGACGGATCGCCATTGGTTGACACCTCTAGCTACCTCACCCTTGCCTAGGACGACAGAATCAGATGCAAGACCTTCAGCAGTATACACAATCGTCTCACTCAGTCAAGGGGGGTCACGTTGCCAGGACTTAGAAAAGCCAAGATTATGGGGATAGCCTTGCTGCCGAAGACGGGTGTTCCAATGAATCTCTCCATTTTCCTTTTCTGATTCAAGCCACGGATCACATCCGAGTCACCAATAAAGCCTAGTTAAAACGACTTGCGAATCTTCAAAGGAGCCTCGCGTTCCCCCATTTTACCCCTCTTGTGGTTTCTTGGGTTCCTTTGATGCCTGGATATTTTGCTTTAGTACCGGTAATTTGCTGGAGACTTCAGACACGTCCAACAAAGGACTCCAAGAGCCGCAGGAGGGTTAAAATGGGGAGAATGAAACGCGTTCTGAAGATTCGCAAGTCGTTGGAACTAGGCTTAAAGCCGCAGTTCCACGACCTGTGAACCTTCAGACGTACCACGCGTTTCCCCTTTTTACCCCTCTTGCGGTTTCTCGGGGTGCTTTGACGTCTGTGGACGCGTCCTAAGTTTTCCCAAAAATTGTCGGTAAAGTGCCCAGGCATCAAAGGACCCCAAGAAACCGCAAGAGGGGTAAGACGGGGGGGGGAAGCGTGGCTCGTCGGAGATTCGACGCGTCGTGTAACTGCGGCTTAAGACAGATGTAGATTGCCGTAGGCTTGAACTTGCAACGTATGGGTGTACAGCCGCGTAACATAGCCCTTAGACAAAAGTAATGAGGACGAAATAAATATTTTAAATAATTTATAGTCCTGTATATACTTTACAACCCTGGGCAGTGCAAACAATTTAGTTTCACTTCTTTGAGCACTTTTAAAACGTTAATGTTTTATTTTGTTATGTTTTTTAAATTATTTTTTAAATGCATAGATTATTATTAATTTCTATAATTTCAGATTGCTTAGCATCTATGTTTGTACACAATACTATTGAACAAAATTTTTTAATATTACAATAGCAAAGAGAACGTCGTGAAACACAAAAGAATAACACAAATTATATTTGATGAAGAATTAATCTTGTCAAAATATTTTATAATTCATAAAAATTGTATTTTTAGAAAGTTCATTTATTTGAAAATTAAAATCACTATATAAA
Source organism: Argiope argentata (assembly GCA_026289955.1). Taxonomy (NCBI): domain Eukaryota; kingdom Metazoa; phylum Arthropoda; class Arachnida; order Araneae; family Araneidae; genus Argiope; species Argiope argentata. The sequence continues at coordinate 8,032,817 of JAOUZG010053459.1, read as the reverse complement.
GTTGCTTGAGTTCCCCCACTTTTCTATCAACTTAATGGTCTTGGTGGCTGCTGCTTTTAATTCAAAAATTTGCCACCAGAGGTAGTTAACAACAAATAATTAAGCATCTAAATTATACCAATAATATATGAATTCATTTTTTATCTTTTTAACTTCTCGTAAAATTTATTTTTAGTCATGAATTTATGGCACTTTACCTTACAATAAGATTACGAGTAAAGATAACTTGGATTGAATTTCGACGTAGTTTCTTTATCAGTTACAGTTAACAAATGCCCCTGACGAATCGAATATTAATCGCCGTGAAGCATTTGAACGATAGTTTATCATTCAGTTGCATGCGTTTTTGAATAATGCATTATCAACTATTACGATTTAATAATTATACCCACAAATTTAGTGAATATTTAAAAGTGATGATATGGATTTTTGTAATAAAGACAAAGATCTCTCAAAATTCAAAATTAGAAAAAAAAAGTAAATTGTCATTGTTTAATAATCTAATCTCTAATAGTAAAATGTATGTATGTATGCTAGCGATTGACTAGACGGATTCCTTAAGTTGAAGCTACCAAATTTAACTTAGATATATTTTGAAGTGGGAGAAATTGCACCTAGAGGAGGTTTTTCTAGAAATTTCAATTAATTAAAAATCAATAGATATTTTGAAATCTTTTCTTATAACCACTGAAAACATTGTTGCAAAAAATTACTTTTTACACTATCTAAAAATTTAAGCAAATATTTTTTGTGGTATCAATTTAAAAGCGGAAGTAAATTTTTTATGGACATTGCTAATTTTTTTTAGATCGTCTCTTTATAATAAGTTTCAACTATACTTAATCAACTATTCGTGATCTGAAATTCAAAATATTTTCGTGCTTTCGTCAAATATTTAATTAAAACCCAAATGAATTTTCTACAGATTTTGTTCTATTTAATAATACAAATAACCGGCAAATTATACAGAAAAAAATTGTATAAAGATTAAAAAAAAATCTGCAATGTATATTTCAATGCCTCATGACAGAACATCATTTCTTGAACGGCCAAGCACCACGTGCTCGTGCAGGTCAAATTATATTTTTATTCAATTTAATCGTTTCATCGAATGAGTCACTTTAGTATTGTAAACGATTCGAAAAACACTATGCCTCGTATTTATCGTTTTAAAAAAATATCCCATTTCCTATTTAATTCGTTTCATGTAATCCAACTCTAAAAATGACATTTTTCTATATTTTATTTGCTGCAGTTATTAACTTAATTTTTTTAATCAGAGTTTTTTTTAATGCAATGGCAACACAATATTAAAAGCAGATTTTAAAAAAATGTTCGTAAAGATAATAAAATTTTTATTTTTCGCCTACGAATTTTTGTTGACACCAAAACACCCATCCCCAAAACAGCATCATGTTCTGATATGATAGAAAGTCTTGCCGGTTACCTCTCTGATGTTGAAATGCAAAACATTTTCCATGTAGTTGGGCAATTCCGTGAAGAGGGTCAAGAATCCAAATCCGCTTCCGAAATGAGCCACAATCACCGCCCACACAGGAAGAGATGTGAAGATCTCCTTCCACGGTACTTCTCGTCTCTGTAAAATAAAATAAAAAATGTATCCTTTGTTGTTCAGGAAATCATCTGACAAATTTCGAATCTTATTGACATTAATAGATGTAATTGAATATTTGCATTGTTATTAACAACTAATTCAGTTAATATTGCTGTCGAAAAAATTACAAGGGTTGTCTTATCAGGGGAATACAGATTTCTATTAATAATAAGACTCACTCGGATAAATAAGGATTATATAACAATGCCTTGTCGGAAACGTTAGCTAGATGCGGTAGATGGCATTGCACGTTAGCGTACTCTTCTCCCTTCTTGTAGAGACTTTTCATTTCAGCAATCCATAATAAAACTTAGTAACCATGACCAGTAATATTACATTTAATTATTACAAATGATTTCAAAATTTGCAGGCAATTTTTTTACCATTTTTAAAACTTTTTTTATCAAGGGAGAGCATGACGTTGTTTTGTTTTTGATGTCTCCGAAGCTTAGGGAAACATTAAAACCTGATTTTACCAATATTGCATTATTATTATGTATGCTTCATTGAAAACAGATGTGTTTTGAAACGGCCGACGAAGAACTATGACATCATAGCTGTAATTTCATCTCAAACTAATTCCAAAGCTTTGTTTGCCAGCTAGAAAAACCGAAAATGAAAGTTTAAAAAAGATTTTATCTATCTATCTATCTATATCAGTTTCTATCTATATATATATATATATATATATATATATATATATAGGGAGAGAGAGAGAGAGAGAGAGAGAAACCAATAAAGATATTTTGTGATTGTTTCAAACCGTTTTAAACTGGTTAATGGCTTAAATTAATTAAGATAAAAATGGCCTAGAAAATTTCATCTTTTTATTTAAAATTTATATTGTGATAAATATCAAACAAAATAGGTGAAAAACAAAAACCTTGTATTGCTTATAGAAAAGTCCATTTACTGTTGATGTGACGTCATTGCTATTTCATTAGTGTTGATCACGCTTTATTCACGCAAACATCTGTGACTTTATTGGCTATGATTATTAAATATTGCTATTTTATTAGAACAAGATTTGGATGATATCTTCATTATATTATTCTATATTTTGAATATTTGACAATTTCTTGAGAATATCGCATCAGAAATGTTAAGAATTTTATGCTAACAGGATATAGAATGCTAAAATATAGAGTTTCTTCATGAATTCTCGGAAAGAAAGTGTAAGTGTTATGTCACATATCACATCAGGAAAGCATTTCTAACATCGCATTACTATATGATTTTGAATCTTCTAAGAGTACAGTACCTGTCCCAGAAATTTGTACTCCTAATAGTGAAACAATCTTTATACACAATCACTAATTAGTGTTATAAGCGATTTTGATAAAAAGGGCTTTTACAAGTTAACTAGAAAGTTGTAAATAAGTTTTATATACATAAAAAATGAAAACCAAATCAATATCGTAAAAGATTGAGAAGCTAATAAGAATATTCTGTTATCGAAATCTAAACCAATAATTACACATTTTAATTATAATCGAATATTTAGAACTTTTTACTTAAATTGCTCGTATACGATAAAAGGGTACTTACGTATTAGACCATCTAACTTTACAGCCTAATTTGAATTCGTCTCTTGTGAATTGCTAAACCGCCAATTATGGCAATCCAGCAATAGTGTAATCCGTTGATCTTTATCGCCAAATTTAAATATGTCGCCAATGAGTTACTAAACCGTTGGCGATCGTTCGTGAAGACAGTCTAATACTTAAGTACCGATAATAGATTAACAATGTTATCAAGAAAAAAAATTCCAACAAGATATTTTATTATCCTTTTGTGTCAGAATTTCTTTAATCTAAAAAATACATATCTGGCACTATATCTCTCTATGTACTTAATAACCTAAAAACACTTAAAGCTAGACTAATGAAATTTGTAGGATAAAAGTGAATGTCAAACTTATAGATTTCTATCAAATTTTGAATGAAACCCATTCAGATGAGATCACGAAGTCTGGTGGTTCAAATAAATGCTTGGATAAATAAAGTTTAAGATTTGCTTTGAACAAAAAGAATCTGAAAAAAACTAACATATTTCAAATAAAATTATTAATTTATTATGGAAATTAATTTCGATTCTAATTTTTATTCTGAAAATAAACTTTGGATATTTGTTCGATTATTGGGTTTTGACTTTAGTAATCAGCTTTGTGAAATTATTCTTGATAAGATCCTTAAAATAGAAAAACGCACAATGAATCGCAACGCAAATGTAAAGATTTTATTTTTTGATAATTTATTTTCAATTTGCATTTATATTTTGCCAAATTTAAAAGTGAAATAAAATATACCTACTGTGTTTGAAGAAAAGTTGTGTTCTACATCTTTTCTTTAAAAAATTTAACCATTTTCAAAATATTTTTATAACATTTCATTATCAGTTTTCCCATTATCTTGTTATTTGTTTCAATCTTGTATTTGAATGAAAAGGAAAGATTTTAAATATGCTGATAAAGAAAAAATAATATCAGTTATCCCCGAGATTCACCCACGATAATGTATCAATAAATGATGTAATACTAGCCGCCTATCTGTTTCTCTGGGAATAGCAGTTATATTTGATTTCAGACAAATTCATAAAGCATAATTTCATGACCATGATTTTGTAGAATTGTTAAAGTCCTTTTAATGGTCTTATTTGTTTTTTATGTTCATGAACATTTCTAGTGGAGACTAGTCCAATGACATCACACATTAAAATGTAAATATCCTGTGATTTCATAGTTAATGATACTATAATTTAACATTTTTGATCACATTTTAATCTACAGAGATAATGAAATCCTTTCTTTTCGAATTTTTAACAATGGTAGAAAATCAAGTAATTAAAGAAACAATGAAAAGTGTTTGAATTTCAAGGCAATAATATAATGTATAGTTAAAAATTGAGCAAAATAATATTTTTTACATTCGCAAAAATACAGGAGAATTTCGCACAATTATAAAATTGATATTTTTATAAGATTTTTTTATTTATTTTGAGATGAAGCAAAATTTATTTTTGTATCTTAATAATTTCTGAAATTATCGTAAAGAAACAATGAATTTCAATTGACTTTGAATTAATTAAAATTTCAAAGACAATTTGCTTTGGCGTACACATTCTTACTTTCCAAAATATATAAAATGTGTCCTAAAATTGTTCTTTTAAGATGTGAAATTAAAGCTCTGTAACTTGAAATTGAATTCGAGAAGGACGTAATCTCCACACCTATATGGCATAATTACCATATAATTTTTTTCATATCTGTGTCAAAATTAAATTTTATTTAAATTAATAGTTTAATAAAAGTGATAAACCAGAAGAAAGAAGAAGAAGAAAAACATGTCACAGAAATGTTCATGTTCCAAAAAGTTTCGAATAAATTCGTAAAGAAAATTATTATTTCTTACTTTATTTATTTTTTGCAGTTTAGCTAAACTTTCAAATTCGTTTGGCTTTAACTATTGCTCGCTTAATTCTCTATGTTCCATTTATTATTTTAAAATAGCTCATCATTTGAAGGAAATATAAAGAGGATTTGTAAAGTGAGTAAATTTAAACAAAATAAAATTAAATCAAAAGGAAAATTACTAAATGTTATAAATTTATCTTATTCTACAGTATTATGTGCGATAAAAAGCTTTAAATATAAAGTTGAATTGCAAATAATATAAGGAAAAGTCACTCAGAAATGTTAACTCAGCATAATAAAAGATTTATAATTTAAAAAAAGTATTTAAAAAATTCATGTTTGAATGCTCTAAAGATTTCTATGGAATTTAATGAAATGCTGTCCATTTCTATTTAAATTAAAATTACTCGACAACAAATTAGCAAGCTTATATTGAAGTGCAAACCGTAGTAATCTTTTTTGTTTGTGAAAAGAATATAATTTTTAATTTTTAGTTTTTCTTTTATCTAATCAGTCATCATAACTAATAATAAAGCTGTGTGTGTGTGTGTGTGTGTGCAAAAATATTATTAAGCCAAAATAAATTTTATATCGGTTTAAAGCCTCAAAAAATAATTTTTTCAAAAATATTTCTTTAAAATTCATTACATGCTTTAAAATATATTTCACTACAATATTTTCATTGTTGTGAATGAAATTCAAATCGAAGGTTTTCATCGTCCCCTCAAATATTTGAAAGCATGAATTTCTTTCATTGTTGAAAGCTAAAGACGAAGTTTAGTTAACTTTTGAAGACTTTTGCAAAATTATTTTTTGCATCTTTTCGCTTGATTTTTGTTTTAAAAATTTTATATTCTTACAAATTACCATATATATATATATATAT
>JAOUZG010053459.1:7997403-8021855 GCA_026289955.1 Argiope argentata | reverse complement strand
AATAATATCCAGTAATATATGAATATATGAACCATTAATAATATCCATTAATATATGAAGCATATGATTTTTTGTAAATTACAGGGTGCCCCTCCAAGATATTCAGCGTCTAATTTTTACAGAATCCCATAGAGCACGTCAAAATGAGTATTTTGATTTATAACCTGTGAGTTCCCCGAACATAGCACCATAGACAAATTACACGAAGAACGTTATTCATGAATCCGACGGTTTATATTCAAAATTCCTACGCACACGATGCTTGCACAAAATGAAAGCTTCTCTATGCAAATATATAACAATGAGAGGAAAAGCTCATTTGCAAGTGATTATGTAAATTCCCTCGACGGAATATAAGGCTAAAAAAAAGGTTTGGGTGCTTCCGTACTATACCATCCAGCTCTTTCGCCAAATTTGAAGACGTCACTAATGAGTTGCTAAAGCGCCAATTATGACAATCCGGCAATGGTGTAATCCGTTGACCTTTATCGCCAAATTTAAATACGTCGCCAATGAGTTACTAAACCGTTGGCGATTGTTGGCGAAGACGGTTTAATACGTAAGTACACAGGTTTAATGAAAATGAGACGAGCATTCTCGTTAAGAAATTATTGTGTGTGGTAAGTAATAACTGTGGTTCTGAAATGAGCATTTATTAAACTGAGCATCCCGTTTTCACGAGGCTGACTTATCATGAATAGCAATTACCAGCGAATGTAGTGAAAAAATTCGGCAATTCGGAATATTTTCCCCTTAAGCTGATCGAGTTGTATTTCATTTCGAAAACATGTAATGGTATAGAGTGGCCACCTTACTTTCCTGATCTTAACCCTGCGACTTTCTTTTATGGGGATATCTGAAATTCACAGTGTATCCCACACAGCTCTCGACATTGAACGACTTGAGGGTAGTGATAGAAACCAAGTTCAAAGAAATTGCTTTGCTGAAAACAAAGGCAAACTTCTATTCCTGGCTTCGCCATGTCATTCATTTGAACAGTCGACATTCCAAAAATCTGCTGTATTTAAAGTTCTCAATGCACATTGATTTTCAATTAATATTTTTCTCATTTCTTAAAGTTTTCATCCCACTATTTTCACACCATTATTAGACTATGACGTTATATTTGAGGATTCCATATGTTGTATATCAAAATACTCGTCATGACGTATTTTTTGTAATTCTGTAAATATTCGACGCTGTGTACCTAGGGGGTATCCATTATTATTTATTAGATCTTCAGAGAAAATCATTGTTGTTTTGTAGCAAAAACGAATACAGTTATGAGAGCAAAACAATAAATTTCTTACTGCCCCTGTCAGCATTCTTAGGCGCTTTTCAACAAAATACCAATTTAAGTAAGTTGGATTTTTTATTCAAAAGTTGATGCTTTTAAATATTTAACTAATTATCGATCGCACCTCTATTATTTCTAACTGTGTTTTAGTTAAAATGCATGCAACTGTTTTTAAAATTATAATATTTTCATCAAAATATATCAAACTTTAAAATGTATATATTTTTTCTTGAACTCGATTAATTAAAAAGTTAAAATAATAATATTTAGAAAACTGTAACTCATTTTTGTATGAATTAAACTCAAAAAGAAGAACTCGCGAAATGCGAGGATTTCAGTATTTATGAAGTGAAAAATGCGAGCTTAATTCTTGCTAAAATCAATAAGTTTTTGTTAAGTTATTATTATTAACTGTCATTATTTAATAAAAAGTAACCAAATTTTAAAATTTTATTTGTTGACCTAAGAAGGAATTGACTTCAAAATTTTTTATATTACTTGTTTTATATTTCTTCTACTCTGCCGATAAAAAAATGTAACTTATTTCTCTTATATTTTTTTTGCTAATTTGCTTATTTTATTTAAATTTTTGCTTTAAAACGCTTTAAAACGCATAATTACATTACTTCTGAAAAAAGTTTTTAGTTACAACTAAAATAAACTATTACTTAAAAAACAAAAAATTGTTATAAATGAAATAATTCCTAAGTAAATTAATTAAAAAAAGTGAATTAAATAATTCCTAAGTAAATTAATTAAATAATTGAATTAAATAATTCCTAAGTAAATTAAATAAATAATTGAATTAAATAATTCCTAAGTAAATTAAATAAATAATTAAATTAAATATTTCCTAAGTAAATTAATTTAATAATTAAATTAATTATAATACCTAAATATACTAATTAAATAATTCCTAAATAATAAAATATTTAGGAATAAATTCCTAATATTAATTAAATAATTCTTATATATAAATTAATTATACCAATAAATTATTAATAAATAATATTATTAAATAATACCTAAATAGACTCGCATGTAACAATTGCCTCCAAACTTAATATTTTTGAAATGAAATCTTAAACATTGTGTTTTAATATAATCATAAAATGCTGTATCAAACACCAATACAGCATACTGTATTAGTGTACAGGATTTAAAAGGATTATTAGTGTACAGGTAGGATTATTAATGTACAGTAATTCTGTATTAGTGTAGAGGATTTAAAAGGATAATGTACACTAAAACAGGATTACTGTATTAGTGTACAGGATATACATACTGTATTAGTGTATAGGATTTAAAAGGATCCTGTACACTAATACAGGATTACTGTATTAGTGTACCGGATATGCATACTGTATTAGTGTACAGGATTTAAAAAATCCTGTACACTAATACAGTATGCACATCTTTACGCTGATGGAAATGGATATCAACAACAGAAATAACTCATAGAGTTGATTTACCTGTGATAGGCCTTGCAATATTCGAAGGGTGACAAGCGCAATGACACCCATCGCCGTGGCGGTAGGAGTCAACAAACTCAGCATGGCGGAGAAAAACACCCCCAATCCGAACACCCACTTCGGACTGAATTTCTGGGCAAGGTACCCGCCGGGCAAGATGGTGAAGAGGTAACCGTAGTAGAAAGAGCCAAGAATGATGCCCTGCTCTTTGGGACTCCAGTCGTATCGCGGTCCCTTGAGGGAAAAAAAAACATAATATATGAACTATATAATGTCAAATAATTATGCAAAATAATATATTGAAGAGAAATGTTTGCATTCGTAAACTACATCTCTCAAACTGTTCCATGACATATATTCCTTGTCATATCCCTTCAGGAAAAAACAGTGATATATGAACACTATATTGTCAAGAGGTTATGTCAACATAATTTATTGAAGCAAAATGCTTGTAGAGATTAGCTACATCTTCTCTCAAATTGTTCCAGGCCATATATTCTTTGCCATATCCCTTCAGTAAAAAACAGTGATATATGAACACTATATTGTCAAGAGGTTATGTCAACATAATTTATTGAACCAAAATGCTGTTAGAGATTAGCTACATCTTCTCTCAAATTGTTCCAGGCCATATATTCTTTGCCATATCCCTTCAGGAAACACTATACTATCAAGAGGTATCAACACTGTATTGTCAAGAGGTTATGCCAACATAATTTATTGAACCAATTGGACAATAATAATAATTGTATAGATTAGCTAAATCTTCTCTCAAATTTTTTCATGCAATATATTCCTTACCATATACCTTAAGGAGTAATGATATATCAATATTACATTGTCAAGAAACTATGCCAACACAATTTAGAGAAACAAAATGCTTGTAGAAATTATTTAAATCTTCTCTAAAATTGCTTAATGCCATATATTCCTTGCCATATCCCTTCAGTAAAAAACAGTGATATATGAACACTATATTGTCAAGAGGTTATGTCAACATAATTTATTGAACCAAAATGCTTGTAGAGATTAGCTACATCTTCTCTCAAATTGTTCCAGGCCATATATTCCTTGCCATATCCCTTCAGGAAACACTATACTATCAAGAGGCATCAACACTGTATTGTCAAGAGGCTATGCCAGCATAATTTATAGAACCACAATAATTATATAGATTGGCAACATCTTCTCTCAAATTTTTTCATACCATATATTCCTTGCTATATCTCTTAAGAAGTGAAGAATGATATATCAATATTATATTTTCAAGAAACTATGCCAACACAATATAGAGAAACAAAATGCTTGTAGAAAATAGTTACATCTTCTCATAAATTGTTCCATGCCTTGAAAGAAAAAAGGCCCGATATATCTACACTATATTTCCAAGAAGTTATGTCAAAATAATCTATTGTAGTAAAATGCTTAGATATATTATTTAAATCATCTCTTTAATTGTTTATTGCCATGTCCCTTGAGGAAAGAGGAAAGGATATACGTCGACACTATACTGTCAAAAAGTTATGACAAAATTAATTATTGAAGAAAAAAGTTTGTATACGTTAGCAACATCTTCTTTCAAATTGTTCTAGGCCATATATGATTGTTAAATGCAATAACAAAACTATGAATTTTCAGCTGCCACAACAAATTTCTGTATATTTTCCTGTGTGTAGATTTTGATAAATGGTAGAAATGGTATTTTTTTCTAAAAGTTAAGAATCCGAAATGATTGTAAATATATTAAAGAACTGGATTTCCTTTCAACAGAAAGCAGTGGGAGAGGGTTGATTAGGAGCAATATAAAGAAGCAATTCTAATTACCAAAAAAACTCTCAAAAGCAGTTAAACAAGTAAATGAAATCGCATTGTTTGCTGCAGTGATAACTTAAAAAGACCAAATATTTATGATATATCAATACAGGGATAATTTAAGAAGGCCGTTCAGAGGACACTATAATCTAATAATCCTTCGAGGAAGTAATGCAGCTCAAAAGATAAAAACACTCATGATCCGTTAAAAATATTGTTACGAGCTGGCGAACGCCGCGGGGGCTCATCGAGGTTTGCGGTGTTTGGGGAGGAGCTTTGTGCCAACCGTGTTGATTTGGCGAAAAGAATAGTCTGAAGCCGATGGATCGCTCGAGGTGCTTTCTGAAGTTTCGCGTGCTTTTGGGTGTGGGCTCGCTTGGCAATATAAGGGACGGTTTGCCGTAGTTTCTGCAGTTTCCTCTGGGAAGAGAAGCGTATCGCTGGACTAGCGAATATCCTTTCTCGCTTGTTATTAGTGAGCTGTGTTTACGTTTGCTGTTAACGTTGCATAATTGAGCTCGCTGTGTCTTACTGTTTACTGTGCTACACGATAGCTGTTTTGCAGTCTGTTTTTATTGTGCACAAGGCTTGCATTTAGGCTGTTAGTGACTGTTTATCTGAAGTTTTCCTTTCTCAAGTCTTCCTATAAATATCTGTAAATAGCTGTAAATAAATTTGTTTGTGCTGTTCTTAAGTAAAGTCCATTCAATCCGAACCCGCTACGCTAAAAATTCGTAACAATATATTAAAAAAGGGATGAATATTTTGCATAGTGGTAACGCCTCTTAGCTGTTATCTATGCTTCACGCCTTCGAGTACAGTTCGGGCATGGCTGTTCTTCTTCTGTGTTCCATCTGTGACATGTGAGAATGTGAACAAACGTAAAAATCGGTTATGCAAAATAATGTCTGAGCTTCGGTATCAGAGGGTTTCAGGTTCGAAGCCCTCTTCCACTGAAGAAAAATCATGTAAACGGGCATGGTGCATGTTAAATCCGTCGGATCCAAACGTCCTCCTGTAGTAGAGGTGTGAAAATTTGGATCGGGGATGCCAACTCCAGTATCGTCCACTTCATCTGACCGTGGTTAAAAATTGCGAGGCCTATTCCAAAATAGCCCAAGTGTTGCCTTAAAATGGCACATTATTATAACTAATCTAAACCAGATTTGAACATTAGAAGAAAAAGGGGTTCTTCCTACAAATCAATATTCGGATTAAAAGTTATATTTGGACAATAATACTTTCGGAAACTACAGAAGGGGCGTAAAAATTTTGCATAATTTTTTATTAATTAAAAATTTAAAAACAATCTTTTCATTAAGTATATTCCCACTCTCTAAACTATATTTAGGGGCTTTAAGAAACACGTTCTCTGCTACAGAAAATTAATAAGCAATTATTCCTCTCTATGAGTAGTAGAGGTACTTCGACGTCTTATATACTCTTCTTCTTCGGGTTCTAGAAGTACTGGGTAGGAGTCTCACGTTTTTGTGTTTCATCTGTGAGGTGTGTGAATGTGAAGACTTGTTGTTGTTGTTACTTATGGCACTTGCCATATCGGATAAGCCCCCCGCTGATATAGCAGCAGATTTAAGCCGAAAGCAGCATCTCTTGTTTTTAAAGTAGCGCCAACTAGGGCCAAGAGTACGACTTAGCTACACGCTCACCACATTTGCTTGCACAGCCCCATTTAACAGGGGGACATATTCATACATCTCACAGATAGCACACAGAAGAACAGCCATGCCCGAACCGGGACTCCCAGAACACGAGGAAGACGGGCTACCTCTGTGCCAGAAAGCCAGCATGCCCACTACTAAAAAAGGTTATGGAAGCATGAAGTAGCTTAGGTGTTTAAGACTCTTGGCCCTAGTTGACGCTACAAAAAAAACAGCTCCCTCTGTTTAAATCAGGACAGATAACTGCCAAAGGTGTTGTGAAGTGCTGTAAGTCCCAACAACAACACGAATGCATATATATTTAGAAATCAAACTGGGGTGCCTTTTTTTCCAAAAAAAAGATTTCTATGAAAAAAAAGTTTTAACTAATGATGAAATTAAGATTGTTTACTTCCTTCCGAGGGATAAAAAAGCTTTGAAACTTACTGGGTATTTATCCTTTTTAGATTTCGTTCCCGTTTCCTGGAGCATTGGGCATTCTACGTAAGATGAAGTCGTATTTCGAAAGGCATCTCGGCTAGAGCTACTCATGGCTAAAATGACGACGTTCACATCTACTTGCATTGCGTAAGTGCACGCAAGGCCGAGGAATCCAAGAAGAGCCACAATGTAACGTTTTGGAATAATGGGGTGTTTCTTTCCTGGAATGTCATAAAAGAGAATTTTGATATAATTATAGACAGATTCTCCAAAATTCTTGAAAAAAATAGGAAACAATGGCATCAATATTGTTACGAGTTGTCAAGCGCCATGGGGGAACGCTGAGGTTGGCGGCGTTTGGCAAGGAACTTCTCTCCAGCCGGGTTGGTTTGACGAAAGGAATAGTCTAGTAGTCATTGGATCGCTAGCGATTTTTTCTGAAGTTTCGCGTGATTTTGGGCGCTCGCTCGCTCGGCTATATAAGATATGAGTTGCTGTAGTTCCGGTAATTGAGTTTCCTCTCAAAAAAGAAGCTTCTCGCTGGACGAGCGAATTACTTTTCTCGCTTGTTATTAGTGAGCTGTGTTGACGTTTGCTGTTAACGTTATGTTATTGAACTCGCTGTGTCTTACTGTTTGCTGTGCTATACGATATCTGTTTTGCAGTTTGTGTTTATTGTGCGTAAGGCTTGTATTTACGCTGTAAGTGACTGTTGACTGCTGGATTGTTTTTATATGAAGTTTTTCTTTATCAAGTTATCCTGTAATGCCTGTAAATAGCTGTAAATAAATTGGTTTGTGCTGTCCTCAAGTAAATTCAATTAATTCCCAACCCTCTACGCTAAAAAGGTAACAATATTAAAATTAGTGTGTCTTTCTAGAATTGAGATCTGGGTATTTCTAAGTACACCTACATGAAACGTTTTAATTTTTTACCCTTTTTAATTTATTATGTATAGAGAAAGTACAGTAACCGTTAAAAAATGCGAGCAGATTTTCCACAGTTTAGACATCACATTTCTTCGGAAATATCCGCTTGTCTTCCTGTGACAAAAGCAACTCAAAAACACTTTGGACAACATGTGTGCCATTTGGCATGTCTTTACACCTAATTTTCAAATTTTGGAGTAAAATCTCTTTAGAGGAAGTCTGTTTGTCAGGCTTTTCGAATAAATTAACACAATAAAAACAAAACGAAAAGAACTACATATTAATTCGATACATGGAATTAACATGTATAGACAAGACGCGTGTCAAATTTTGAGCAAATTCCATAAAGGATTATTGACCGTCTGTTCGTCTGTTCTTTCAAAAGTATGTAAACGAGATAACTCAAAGATGCATTGATTTCAATATGTTAAATTGGTTATGAGATTTAATGACCTCAATTACAGTTCTGTATCAAATTTTTATTTTAATCAGTTCTTTATGATCGGCGTTTAAAACACAAATTCGATTTTCGCATATTATTAGTGAGAATTCGCCAAAAAACATCGCCAAGGGTGACATGATAAATTTCGAGAAAATGGCAAGTTCACATTAAAGGTTAACATTTCGTAACTATTGTACACATAATACTATGCAACACCTTCTCTGGGAAAACACCTTTTATCAGAGAGATTACGAGAAATTTTGGGGGTGACCACTCCCACTGGAATTTCTTGTTGCTTTCCCATATAGGAAATATATGGAAAAAAAAGCTTAAAATGTTTTTGATCGAAACTTTGACCAATATACGCCACATGCTATGAAATTTTGGTACTTCCATATTAGACCGTCTTCGCCAACGATCTCCAACAGTTTTGTAACTCATTGGCGACGATTTAAATTTGGCGATAAAGATCAACGGATTACACCATTGCTGGATTGCCATAATTGTCGGTTTAGCAACTCATTGGCGACGACTTCAAATCTGGCAATAAAGTTGGACGGTCTAATACGTAAGTACCGAAATTTTTCAGTTATTGATCTATTTCTTGTTTAAGGGTTATTCTAAAAGAAATTATAATAATTGCTAAAAATTTCGAAGCCTAGCAGTTGAAGAAACGCCCTGTTTTCGATGTACTTGCCTCTGAAAAGCATATTTGTTTTAATCACGTCTGTCAATGATCATAATTCAAAAAATGCTGTGAGCTAAGCGGATGAAATACAGCATGTGGTATTTAGACTTTATAAAAAATTTGTAGTTATCTTTGATGTGTAGAAACACTAACAGTACCCGCACGGCGTTGCCCGTGGCATAACATCGAAGAAGAAAAATCAGCTTTAAAAAATCTGGCCTTCACCCAATATGACGTAGGCATGTTACGCAATATACAACAAACATAAAAAAAATATGTTTAGAAATCAAAAATAGCTACAAAACAATTTTTACAGCACCCATTCAGAAATATTTAGACTGTTACAAAGATAAAAACATATGTCCTGTAGACAAAACACAGGAGATCATTTCGAGGTTGGATATCCTTCTTTCCGGCATAATGAGATTTGAATCGCTGTTTAAAGTCAGGCGTAAACAAAGAAATGTATCGCATATGCATATCACAGCTATTACTGTTTGCACATGCGCAGTTTGAGTTTAAATTACCCGCATGCGTGCGCACTGAAATCTTCCCCAATAAATGCCCTACAAAATGGTATAAATATCTTCAATATCCGTTAACTATTTCTCGAGTTTTTGTGGTTCAAACAAACAGGCGCTTTCAGGAGACTTTATTTTATACTATGTATAGATAACCATTCAGTGAGTGTCTGTCTGTTTGTCGGGCAATCCGAGTAGACTTTTACTTCGATAAAAGTCTTTGCGTATTATTTTTTTCCCACCTTCAATCGATCTGAAGGAAGGCTAAAACGCATTTTCCGTGTCCAGTGTTTGTGTAAAATTCCAATTCTGGTGATGAATCCCCAAAAAATAGCATATTATAATATGCTAATAAACAAAATCGTAACTTTACAAGATCATAAGGATTGCAGTTAATAATACACAAGTACATTTATTTGTGAAGATGCAAAAAAAAAAAATGGGGAGAGTTTCCACTTTCCGAAGATACACATATATCTAGACCATGATTCGTTTTAAGATAACATTTTTTAAAAAATGTGAAGAAAAATTGACATAGAAATGCTGACAATTTTTTTCTAAATTTCTATTTCCTGCTGGTTCCAATATGAACTATATAATATGTTTAATATAGGAATTTAAGATTTACTTTCAAACTAGCTATAGATAAAATTCCCCGATAGAATGTTAAGAACACGCCCATTTTCATACTCTCTTATACCATTTTTTGTTATTACAAAATATATGACAATGTTCAGTAACGCATAAAATTCATAAATCTTATGTGAATGTGATAATGCTTGTAGGCTTTATCATAAATACTGATACCATCTTTATATTTTAAAAAATTGTTATTCATTTTAATTAAATAGAGTTTGTGGCTCTAGCTTTATAAGCCAGATAACATCTACGATACTCAAGTATACTTTTGCATTGTGGTTATATTGCTCGGCTACAGGCCCTAGTGTCGCGGGTTCTAACCTCGACCTTCAACTGCTACATTGGTGACCTTGACCAAGCAACCTTTTACAACTGACGTGACGCCCTCTATCCGCAGCATAACAAAGCTGACAAACTCACTTGACGCAGCAAGCAAAACAAAGTCGTCGACTCACTTGACTCATCAATGCACTCACACGCTCATCAGAACTCTTGGCACTTTAAAATCGTCCTTCTCTCCTCCGACTCACTGGTCTGGGAGTGATGTGGCGCTAGCATCATAAGCGAGATAACATCTACGGTACTGGAGTATACTTTAAGTATTCTGGTTATGTTACTCGGCTACTGGCCCTATGGTTGCAGGTTCGACTTTCACTCTCCACACACTTATGCAAATATCAATCAATAAAGAAATTTCCTGTACTAATAACGATGCTCCCAATTATATATGAAATTCTCAGATTTTTTTTAATCTAAAAACAACTGCATAAAAAATGTTATTCTAACTTTTAAATTTATCTTACCAGCTCATAATTACTTTTAATGGTAGTACTGTATTCGGTTTTTAGACAGATAGCCTACAAAGCAAGTCACGCTTCTTTTTAAAGCGTGTCGATAGAATCTATAACTTATCAGGTTGTCAAGTGCAATATTTATATATACCTTATCACGTTGCAAAATCCAATAATCTATTGGATTTTGCATTGGATTGGATTGGATAATCCATGTTCATAAAGAGAGTATTTAAAAAATGTGAGTGCTTTAATTTTCTAAAATTACCTTTGGTGTTATCATAAGAATATCCGGTACCATTGATTACCACATATACAAACTGATCCTTATTTTGTATAGCTTGACTCCAGCCAGCGTTCAGCTTAATAAAAAATCCAAAAGCAGAAAGTTCTTTTGCTATTATCATTTCTTATCATGTATAAGTATGATTTGTTAAGCAAGCTATAATATCGCTTAATCTTACAAAATCACTAACAAATTCTTATTCAAACTAAACTACGTTTTATTAATATCATACATTGTTTTAGTTATTCAGTTTACATATAATTCTGTATTTAACTGTTTTCAAACATCAAATGATTTTTTAACACAAAATATTTTCATGGCTTATTTTATTTACTAAAAGAAAAAAATTAAACAAATGCAAACTGTTAGAAAGAGTGGCTAGAATTATCCGTTGAGCTGCTTCATGATAAAAGTCTCTTCCTTTAAGAGTCTAATCACTTAATCTCGTTGAATTTTGTTATTTATTCAAGTTTAAGTTTCATTTATCGTCATAATCGAAAAATTTCAGGTTAAATGCTTCAGAATTTAATTTAATGTTTTGATATTTAATTAATTAATTTAATTTTTATCAATGATTAATTAATAAACTTTTTGGGAATTTTGCATCCGATACTGATTTAATTAGACCAAAACGTTGGGGCTATTTTAAACTCTCCTCATTGTTACAGACGGAGGGGGTCAGTTACAAAACGATGCTAATTTCTTTAAAGAATATAATTATTGGATGTGCACGGTAAAACGAATTTCTGTATCCATGTGACATGTTCTTTTTTTCCTTCTCTAAGACCTACTAGGTTACTTTCATATTCTTATTTATATTTGCTGACGTAATTTGGAAAAATCTTTTCGTTTCCCATCCACCCCCAAACACACATTTTAAGTTTAAAATAACTATAGCTCCAATATATTTGGGACTTACGTATTAGACAGCCGACGCCAACGGTTTAGTAACTTATTGGCGACGTATTCAAATTTGGCGATAAACCGTCAACGCCAATGAAATGAACAAAAGTTTTTAGATAATGGCAGTTTTTCCCATTTATTGACGATTTAGCAACTCATCGACGACACCTTCAAATTTGCTGATAAAGATCGACGGTCTAATACGGAAGTCCCAAATATTTTCCCTTTACCATTCGTTGTTTAAAGAGCTATAAAATTATTTTTGATAATACTTGCTATGGACTTTCGAATACCGTAATAAGGAATCGATTATTTTTATCTATAATTACATATTATAGTGAAATGCAGATTCAATCGCCAAACAACCAAAATATGTCACCAAGTTTCTCGCAATAAATACGAGAAAATTGATAATCTTGGCGCAATCTTAAGGTCACTAAGCATGCTTTGGAGCTTTTAATAATGCGTAAGAACCTTTTCTTTTCTTTTGGGGGGAGGGGGCAGCATTGCCGACGAATTTAATAAATTATTTTCTCTGCTACTATTACTCTAATTTGGTTCACGACTAAATTTGCAATTACTTGCTTAAAGAAAAGCGTCGCAATTCCATTTGGCGAAAATTGGAAACACTCTTATGAAATAATACGGCTCAACTACTGAATTTCTTACAAAATTTCGAGTTTCTGGAGAAGTATAAATAATTTAGACAAAAAAAGTAAAAACAATTTAATAAAATTATTACTAAACTTGAATAAATAAAATACGATCGCAAAATTTCTCCTGTTATTGAAGGTGCTAAATCTAAAGCCAAATTGCGCAAGTTACAAATTTAGCACTATGAATTATTTAAAAGCCATTGAAAAAAAGATTTTAATTTTTTATAAAGATTTTATGTATTTTTTCCTCAATTCAATTAATACTTACGTATTATATCATCCAAAATTATTACCAAATTTGAAGTCGCCGGCAGTGAATTGCTGACCGCCAATTATGTAATCCGTAGACCTTTATCGCCAAATTTAAATCCGTCGCCAATGAGTTACTAAGCCGTTGGCGATTGCTGGCGAAGACGGTATAATACGTAAATACTAAAAATTACGTAGTAGTTAAAATCTGATTATGTTCGCTTACGGTATACGGAGCATCTAGCCAACTTCATTTTCCAATGAATTTAAGAAGGGAATTTAAGAAGGCCAAGAATTGTGGGTCCTTTTTCGTTAGCAAGGCGCAAATGTGGCCAACTTTGAATCAAACGCGAGCTGAGTTGCCAAGCGAAGCTAATGACAAAACAGTCAACGGAATGTTACATTATTTGGCTATGTTTCGCCAAATTTTATTTCGTGGAATTCTACATTATTTGACGATTTCTAGCTTGTGTCCGGCTAACCTAAAAGTGTATAATTGTATCTGGTCACCACTGGCAAACACTTTTTTTTATCGAACTCTAAACTAATTTTGGCACTATCATAGTTTATCCCCCTGCTTGGGGAGCTATTCAAAAATCGTATACTCGCCATCCACGAAAATGCGCCATGTTTTTTGAAGGACTCCCGAAAAACATGGCTCATTTTCCTGGTTTTGAGGTGACGATTCTGAAAAAAAAAATGTACTTTAAAAGCTATTATTTTGAATAACCAATGGCTATATTTAAACTATCCAATCACAGACAAGGGCACAGGCCAACTCTTCCGGTCAAGGAGAAAGATAATCTAATATTGCCATAATAGAAAAACCACCTGGTTTTCATCTTTGGCGTATTATCACGAACTTCGCAAAGCAGGGGGTTAAATTACAAATAACCTCTAACTTTCTTAATGTTAAGTGTTCACCGAAATTGATTGGATTGAAATCAGCTTGATTGAATCCCTTAGCAACGCCAAGAATGCCATTCTTTCCAGGTCGCCAAAATGACAAATCAAGATACTGCAAGGTAAACAGCATTGTTAATAGGCTTGTTACAACAGCTACTTTATTTGTTTGCTTCGGTTACTACATTGTAGACAAGGAACTTCTTAAAACAGTAGCTTAGATTTTATTTGCGAATATTTAGATGGTTTGCTCTGTGTTAACACGTACTACGAAAATCCAATAATCGGTTAAATCCTAGTATACGGTACCCCTTTGGCACCATTTTGATAAAGGTCGCCAAACATCTGAACAACTCAACAGGAATCAAAGCTTAGACAACCAACCAAAGAGAGTCCGGCAGAAATAACATCACGACTTCCCGGCATAAAGTTGCCAAATCAAGGGGTACCGTATACAGGGATTATACCCCAACTGATCATTTTTAAATTTCAACTAAAAATAGCTTAACTAAAATACATTTGTACCAGATCTTCATGCGAGCTGCATTATAAATACAAGAAATAATATTTTTTATTTAGTGAACCCAATGGGAAAGCAGACAGAAATTAGTACACTTTCAAGACTTGTAGAATTAGGCATTAGATTGATCCGTAGAGAGCATCACCCCCTTGGCGCACTTTATTAAAATCGCCAACTCGCCGCGCTCTTGCACGATGAATGTGCATAATGAAATGACGGACGGAAAAATATCAGGTTGCCATATTTGGTGCTAAATCTCCCATGTGAAGAGGGGATGATGTTCGTTACGGATCAGCATATCTATTATTTCAAAATTTAACTCACCATAATCTTTGTTACCCCATTCCTTTTCTAAATTAAAATAGTTCTTCATAATACAATGGTTAATTTAATTATTAAACAGTTATTAATGTAATAATTAAATTAATAATTAATTTACTAATTTCGAAGCCTTGATTCTGAAATAGCATGTATAAATGTGATTTTATCTTGAAGCCTTGGTGCAAATTACGATTTAACAGTCATTAGTTTGTGCAAATCATAACAAAATCTGCGATGCCACCTTCTTACACATAATTTCAGACTATTCACTGTTGTAGAAATGTCTGTGCGTGATAATCTAAAAACGTATCAGTAATCTTTTTCTCGACCAGAGGAAACTGAAGGAAAAATTTGAGATAAAAATGATCAATATTTATTGCCACAGTTCCACGTGAATAGCACGCAATATACAAAACCTTACTATCCAGTATCTGAACGATAGATGTCATTTGCACGGAAAAGTAGATGAACTCTTCTGTCGGTATCTGCAGCGGTTAAAGTGAAATACAGACCTTGTTCTATTTCGTAAGTGGATAAACATTTATCTTTATGAAGTATACTTTACAAAAAAAATGGTTATATATTATTTTTTTTCTCAAAAATATAGTACAAATCCTTGGCTTTAATACGTACAGTCATTTTATATTCTGATTTGTCAAAACATTGATTCTATATCTCAAAAAATGTTTTTGACCAATCGAATAACATCTATCTAGATTTATAAAAACTTTTCTATTCGCAATTGGCAACCATCTGTTTGTCCAATATATTAATGGTAATATCTTCGCCATGTCAACAAACTTTGAGCATCCTATCAAAACGAACAAAAATATAAGTTGTTGTTGTTACTTGCCATTTTGGACAAGCCCCCTGCTGATTTAGCAGCAGATTTAAGCCGAAAGGAGCGTCTCTTGTTTTTGAAGTAACGCCAATTGAGGCCAAGAGTACGACTTAGCTGCACACTCACCACATTTGAATGCACAGCCCCTTTATACAAGGGGAGGACAGTCACACATCTCACAGATAGCACACAGAAGAACAACCATGCCCGAATCGGGACTCCAAGAGCACGAGGAAGACGCGCTACCTCTGTGCCAGAGAGCCGGTACAAAATTATATTACATTATCATTAGTTATGAGAGTTGAGTGTTTTGATTGATCAATTGTACTTGAAAAATTGCGGAATTAATTTGATTTTTTTTTTGGTGTAATTGAGTCTTAAATCAAAATTTTGTTTTGTGACATGTTTTGAAAAGAAAATGTGACAGCTTGCGGCCATTGATGACGTGTCAAATGAGCATGAGGTTTCATCCGTACTACTATAATAAATGCGAAAGTTTGGATGGATGGATGGATGATGGGGTTCAATCACGCCAGAACGGCTGAAGGAAATTGGATGGAATTTATCACAGAGATAGATTATAGTCTAGAATAGAATGTAGATTACTATTGGTTCCAGTGAATTGAGTGGTTAGTTTTTTTATTAATTAAAAACTAACTTTCCCGCCCAAAAATCTAAATTTCCCCACCACCAAATGAATCAGACTTCTGTTTGTTTTTTTCTTACGCTAATGAGGTTAGTCTTAACATCTTATCGGCCGATTATTTTAAACGATTCTGTTCGTTTTCTAAATGTTTGATGCTTTTAAAATTTAACATTGTGAATGAATCGAATTTTCTGATTCATTTTGAAGTACTCTCAAATTAAAGTAATGCAGAATAAATAAAATAAAAAAAATTCTAATCTGTACTGCATTACCCCAACATGCGTAGAAAATTCACGCATGCGCAGTGTATTCTGATTCATTTTCAAAGGACATGGACTTGATTTTGTTTTGGCCAGACATCCTTTTTTAAAAATTATTTATATTAATTGTAATTATTTAAGGCAAAATTAAAATACTTTCCCAATGTCAGATGAGTAAGACTTCAGTTTGTTTTCTCCCTTTCTAATGAGATGAGGCTTTACATGTTTCTACCGATTATTTCAAATGATTCTGTTTATTTTCTTAGTGTTTGGTGCATTTAATATTAATTATTGTTAATTAACCGATTTTTCGAATTCATTTTGAAGTACATTTGAATTAAAACAAAATACAATAAAGGAAATTAAAAATCTCTAATGTGTATTACGTTACCCTAAATGGACGTAGAAAATTTCCGTATTTGCGTTGCCCCAATTGGAATTGAAAATCCACGTATACTTACCCGTTGATAAAATTTTACATTGTGATCAGACCGTCAATTATAACACATACACATCAAAACTTCCCCGCGTTCGAAGTCGCGGGTATAAGCTAGTATGAAATAAATATTTCTGAAATCAATACAATGGTTTTAGGTGAAAACTTCTGTTATAAAGAATGCACAGTGAAGAAGTAATATTTTAAATAGATTTCTTTTGCAAATGATGAACATCAAAGAATATGAATTTGAGATCATAAGCGTTCACGAAAAATAAAAATTGGAGAAATAAAATCGGTGGATGGGATCGGGCACTTGATTTATTATTTTTTATGGAAATGAATATGGAATATATGGATAAGGAAAACTAACATAAATATCTGTATTATAAATTTATCATTTGAAGAATCAAATTTCAATATTTTGTATATGAATAATATTCGGATTTTTTGGGGGCCTGGTTGGTTCAGCGTTGGACTCGTACTACTTAGGTTACAAGTTCGAAACTCACAGGCCAAAAGATTCCCCGAGTATGTGGCGGCTGGCGCTCGTTAAATCTGTCGTGGCCGCAAAGTCCTTCATGTCGAGAGTAATACCATGGGGTAGTGGGTCAGGGGTGATCATTCTCTGTTCCAGGTCTAAATTACGATCTGAGATGAATGAATGAATTTTCGTGAATGAAGTCCACCCCCTAAAAAGGGTTGTGACGTGGGTGTACCTAAGTCGTACTCTCGGCCCTAGATGGCGCTACTTGTAAAACAAAGAGAGGCATATCTTAGACTTAAAATTTGCTGATCGCATCAGCGTGGGCTTGACCATGGCAAGTGCCATAAGTAACAACAACAAATTCGGACTATTTTAGTTTTTAATGATAGTGACCATAAACATTTTTAATGAAAGGGAGATTTAATTGCCAAAGTGTGATTGATCTGCTTTATTAAGAAAACTTTTGATTAACCAGCATATTTAAGATCTCTATCATCAATAGACATCTTAAATAAATCCAAGAGTGGCTGGATTTAAGAGAGAATGGCAATCTCCTAATTGTTTGTCCCTTAGAAACTCTATATGTAAGTTTCGAACTGTCTGTCTATTGTTTGGTCTATTCACCATGCTTGGTGGAAAGAAAAAAAATTTCTTAAGGCTTGCTTTTAAGAATGTCTAATAATTTTAAAATTTTATTTATAAAACGCTAAATCTATCTCTCGGAAAATGTTAACCTTTAAGGCGAATTCAATTAGCAGAATATTGTAAAAAATTTTATCCGCTTGCGAAATTGTAGCTGTATTTCTTAATCCGAAATAAAATATCATTTCAGCAAGGCAGAAAAACCTATCTTTCGGCTTAATCTGCTCATTAAAACAACTAATACTAAAAAATAATAATAATAAAATTTGCCATAACTTGTAGTAAAGTCAGAAGATTTATTTCATTTTATGAGGTTTTATTTCAAATCCAAACATAGTACTCAGATTTCCAGAGAAATTGCAGTTTAACCGAAGTTATAATTTAATAAAATATCGAATTTTCAAGAGGATGAAATGACACTGTAATGCTTCTGATACAGAAAGACTTTTTAATAGAAATTCGAGTTAATAGAAAATTAGAGCGATGAAAAAGTATCAATTTATTCTATGTTCACGAGTTGTATACAAATGAATTTATATAAGTGCGCCTGCACGTATGGCATTTTAACAATTTTCAACCCTATTTTAAAAGGTGAGAGCATCCATTAAAAGAACGATTCCGAATATTAATTAAAATGCTTAGCAAATGTTTCAGTTGCATCTGGAAATTATTGGAACTTAAAGTGCTCAGATATTAACAATCAGCAGTTCAAAAACTCAAGAAAACTGGAAAAAATGTGACAGTTTAAAAAATTGGTAGAATTTTTAATATATTATATTAATATTCAATTATAATAAAGTAATCTATGAGCGCATTTTGCCGGCTTTCTGGCACAGAGGTAGCGCGTCTTCCTCGTGTTCTGGGAGTCCCGGTTCGGGCATGGTTGTTCTTCTGTGTGCTATCTCTGAGATGTGTGACCCCCCCCTGTAAAATGGGGCTGCGCAAGCAAATGTGGTGGGTGTTTAGCTAAGTCTTACTCTTGGCCCTAGTTGGCGCTACTTCCAAAACAGGAGACGCTCCTTTCGGCTTAAATCTGCTGCTGTATCAGCTGGGGGCTTGTTCAATATGGCAAGTGCCATAAGTAACAACAACAACATGGGTGCATTTGTCTATATTTCAATGGATCAGACTTTTGGACAGAGATACAAAATTGGCAAAAAGGGTAGTGAAAATTAGCACTCAAAGGCAAATTTTCTTTAAAAATTTTAGTTGATTAAAAACTGATCAAATGTGTGGTAAAACAATTAGATTACAACGTAATCCTGATTAACCGGAATATAAATAGCATATTGCTGGATGCTCCAGATGATTATAGTACATTTTAATAGCTTCAAAACTTACAGTCAAACAATAACTTACCGAATGAATATGAATTTTTATTCCATATGAGAAATGGCGACAGGTATCGAATTCAAAGTTTTTTTAAACAATATTTCCTAATAATTAGAACTATGAACTAAAAATGTATATTAAAAATTATTTTAAAAAACATAAGAATATGTTTTTTACTATATTCAAAAAGAATGAAGCATTTTATTTAAAATGGGAGAACAAAATTGTAAAGCCTTGTGGCTATGAAAACAATTTGAAAATAATAAGGAAATTAAGCAATAAAGAACATCATAAGAAATGAGCTTTCGATAAATTCATTAAAAATTCGAACATATTGAATAATATAAAATTCGAATTTCTGAAAATTAATTCACATGCTTTTGTGATTTTCGAATACGTTTCCTGATTTTTAATCAAAATAACATTTTCTTCTTTTTAATTTCGAAATAAAATCATGTTTTTTAAAATTATTTTATTATTTAATAGTATAACAAAGATTTCAGAATGGATTATCATTTTCTTTATCAAAAATACTTAGCAGTTTTGCACAATTTTGAAAGTCTTGTCGTTTAAATATAGAGAAATTTTCTACTTTTCGGCCATTAAATTTTAATGAGAGCAATGGAGTATGAATATTTGTATAAATGGATATCTAAATATAATCTTTATACGCGTGTAGTAAGAAATAACTCTTCAAGCTTGTGGCTATTGCAGCAGTTTAAAAAGCGCCGATTATGAGATAAGATACGGCAGAATCATGTTTCAAGTGTCCTTTCATCTCAGAAGCCATTCCCGAAGGCACAAAAAGCCGGTATTTCAAACGACATTGCCAACGGAATTACTATTATAACATATACATCATATAACAATAAATGTCCTGCAGACGATATGTATAATAAGTAGGTTTATGAATAAGGATTGAAAACTATTTGAATGTATGCTGAAATTGATTTTATTTAACATTCATTCTTCTCTAGTATCAGAATTTATAAGCATTTGTGCAACAATATTCAAAGTTTATTTTCTTTACGTCTACTAGACATGAAAATCGTCTGCTCTTTCCGGTATTCAGCGCCATTATCGCTGTGAAGTATCAAGTAACTAAATTTGTAAAATCATGGTGAATTACAATTCTTGATTAGCTTATTAGCGGATTTTGAAATCAGTTCGACTTTATTATTTTTGATGAATAGTCTGAACCGAAAAGATGAGATGGAGACGATGTAAATCTTGTTTCTATTTAAAAAGGAATATCAGTGAATTGAAAAGTAAGTATTCGTCTTATATATTTTCAGTGTTCTTGTTGAAATTATGGAAATTTCTTATTCAATATTCTTATTAAATTGTTATTCATTGTCTTATTGAAATTCTGAAATGTTCTTATTTGCTATTCGTATTGAATTATTATTCAATCTTCTTATTGATATTATAAAACTATTATTATGTATAAAAATTTCAATAACTGCTTCTGTATTTTTTTATTATTTTATCTCTCACTGTTTTATAATTATATCAGATATTTCTAGCTACAAATTTATATTTATAAAATATTCTATAGAGATTCGCTTTTATTTGGGAGAGTTTATAATCTTTTAATAACAAAAATGAGTTAAAAATTATCATCTTAAATTTGTTTTTAATATCTTATCAATGTAAATAACAAAACATAATCTTGAATTCTTATTTTTATATCTTATCAAGTCATTGAAACTTTAAAATATTATTTTCAAAAATATTTTTTTATATTCTATAAAAAAGCAGTTTTTAATATGGATACAGTATTTATTTTTGACTTTTTTCCAAGTATATTTTCGGATTCTCTGTTTTAAAATTTGTTGTCCGTTGACTTTATTGTTGTTGTTGTTGTTGTTGTTTTCATTTTCATGTAATACAGAAATCTTATCAGAGGTTATAAGGAAAATATAAAATTGACTTTTTTTTATTCTTAAAGATATTGAGAATATTGGTAAATCTAGAAATAAGTGAATTATATAGCGCTGTTTAAGGTGTAATTTCTCATTTCCAGAGATCTTCGCCGCATTTAGAAATTTGAATATGTGGTACATTTAAGGATTCTTTACTTTTATTTGATGTTAGAGTCGAATAAGGTTTTGTTTTAAATATACTTCCATGCCAGTATACTTGCATTTACTTCCGAGTACCAAATACGACTTTTTACTTACTAACATTTTATCGATAATTATGGCGCCTTTTAATCGGCATACTTACAAAATCGTGAAAAGCATGTTTGGACTTAGTTCTTTAATTTTTAAGTTGAAGACTAAAATAATTTATACATGGTATTATATTTATGCTTCTCTTAAGTTTTGTTTATATATACTTATTTGTTTATTAGTTTTTCTTATTAATTCCTCAGATACGTAGTATAGAGGCAGTATTAGTTGTCAAAAAACTCAAACTCGACATTTTGACGATTTTCAACATTCTAGAACTCCCTGAGTTCGAAAAACATATCCCTTGTAGCACACAAATATTGTACAATATTTATCAATATTCGCAATATTGTTTAATATCATATAATATCGCACAATATTGTACAATACTATGCTACAGGATGTGCTACCTGGGAATTGGGGAAAATCTCTGTCACAGAGAAAAAACAGAACTCAAAAACGTTTCGAGCTAGACGGTTGAAATTAGTATGTGGTCATTGCAGCATATTTGCAAATTTCTATCAGATTTGGTGTAAAATCTTTTGAGAAGAAGTCTGTCTGCCTGGTTGATCTAATATAATTTAACATGATTACTACAAAACGGAAGTGTACTAAATAAGTAAAACTCGGTGTGCATACTTAGAATGCAGACATCTGCCAAAATATGCGATAAAACCTAACAATGGATTAGCTGTTCGTTGGTCTGTACTTATTCAAAAAGATGTATACTCGGTAATTAGAAACCGCAGTGGCTTAAATATATCAAATTTGTACAGAATCTTATGCCTATAAATGTATTTTTGTGTCAAACTTTGATTCCACTCAATTGAGGAAAACCTGTCTAAAGCACACATTTAATTTTGAATACTATAAATCGTATGAGAGTAGTTTATCAAGAAATGTTGTCTTGCAAAGGACGATTCGATAAATTCAATAGAAATAGTATTTTTAGGTGAAAAGTTAATATTGCGTATTTATTGTATACCAATGTCATGCAAGGTGTTCTCTGGCGTGACATCGGCAAGACAAGTCTGTAAGAGGGTATGCAAGTAAGTTTTGGGGGTAAAACCACCTCTCTGATTTCGTAATGCAAAAATACATAACCGTTATAAAAGGAATAGAAACATTAAAATGAAATCTGCTATGCACATATCAATGTATCATGTCAGATCATCATTTCTTGAACGGCCAAGCACCACGTGCTCGTGCGAGTTAAATTATGTTTTTATTCCTTTTAATGGTTTCATTGAATGAGTCACTTTAGTATTGCAAACAATCCAATAAACTTTGTCTCGCATTGATTGTTTGAAAAAATATCCCATTTCCTATTTATTTCATTTCCTATAAACCGCGTGCTCAAAATGACATTTTTTAGGTTTCATTTGCTGTAGTCATTAACTTATTTTTAACAGATTTTTATAAATGCAATGGCAACACGTTATGACAGTTACACGTTACATGGATTTTTATTTTTTGAGATGCTCGTGCAGATAATAAAATTTCAGTTTTTCGCCTTGATTTGTTGACGCCTTTGATTTAAAAACCGTATACCAATTTAATATTAAGACTATATATCAATTTGATGTTAAGACCATATACAAGTTTGATTTAACAACCGTATACCAATTTGATATAAAACCATACACCAATTTTTAACCGTATACCAATTTGATATAAAAAACGTATACTAATTTGATGTAAAAATCGTATACCAAATTAATATTAAGACCTTATACCAATTTAATATTAGGACCGTATACCAGTATGATATAAAAACCGTATACCAATTTGATGTAAAACCATATACCAATTTGATGTAAAACCATATATCAATTTTCAACCGTATACCAATTTGATATAAAGACCGTATGCCCATTTGATATTCAGATCGCATACCAATTTGATATAAGGGCCATATACCAATTTTCCATCTAGCTCAAAGCGTTTTTCAGTTACCTTTGTCCTTGTTTTATTGTTGTTCTTAAAGATAAAAATTCTTTTTTTATATATAAAGGCAGCATGAAGAGCTCTTGTTGCGCTAATTTTATTCTTGAAAGGATTTATGCATTAAACGATTTGTTTTTTATTTTCTTAGTGTTTGACGCATTTTAAATTAAACATTGTTGATTAATAGGGAGTTTTTTCGGATTCCTTCTGAAGTACTTTTAAATTAAAATAAAACAGAATAAAGGAAATTACTAATTTCTTTACCAATTTTCATTACCCAATTTACCTAGAAAATTCACACATTTGATCAAACATTTAAAACACTGCCCCTCTAGCTGCCAAACATTTGACGGAATTTGGTAGCAGTAATCTGGTCCATAAAGCATTATTATTTTTGAATCCCATCTATGAAGAATTATGTGCAAGGTCATTAAACTTTTTTTTCCAAAATGAATCCTGGGAGTTTTTTACAGCCATAAAATGCTGAAAAAATTCCAACTATATTTTAATATAATATATCCCCAATTTCACACAGTTAGGTTTAACTCGCGTTCTCAGTTTTCTATTGTGTCATATTTACCCGGTATAGAAAAAATTATTAAAATGATGTCTCAATTGATTATAATTCTTACTTGAATTAACAAAAATTAAAGCTTCTGGATGTTTCTCCTCTGGACTTTCTTATATTCTTTCATAATATGGCAAATGCTTTGCTGTTCTTTTGATACTTACGTATTAAACAAACTTGGCCAACGATCACCAACGGTTTAGTAAGTCATTGGTGGCGCACTTAAATTTGGCGATAAAGATAACGGATTACATGATTGCCGGATTGCCATAATTGGCGGTTTAGCAAACTCATTGGAGACCACTTCAAAAGTGGTAATCAAGTTTGATGGTATAATACGCAAGTATTGTTCTTTTTATTATTATTATTATTAAACTCTACAGAAAATCGAGCATGTATCTCTCTTCATTGAATAATTCAGATAAAATTTAAGATAAATTAATATTATTGGCTACATTAAAGACTATAGATATCTAATTTTTTGCTTGTTTCAATAATGGAGTTTTTAAGCTTGTAGCGTCAGCCTTATATGCTAGATAATATTCTTCGAGCTGAAGGGTCCCTTTTGCTCGAACGGTATATCGCTCGGCT
>JAOUZG010053459.1:7980422-7991045 GCA_026289955.1 Argiope argentata | reverse complement strand
TAAAGATTATTAGTATACAAATCCGCTGAAATTTTTTTCTCTCTCTCTTGACTCTTTAATCTTTTCATCTTTTGTGAATTTACTGGTAAACGCGCATGCGTAGATTCGATTCCAGCCAGTAAACTGAGTACCTTTTATTTTGCATGGTATGAAATTAATTTAATTATGAAAGATGAAAAAATTCTTAAAACTTGAATTAGAAAAAATATACTTGTTTTTCCTTATTTTTTCAGTATAATTCCTTTCTCTTTTTTCTAATTTTTTTTTAAAAAAAATTCTTTTGGTGAAAATTTTAATGCGGAAGATTTGGGAGATTTTAGTTATATGTAAAGATATATTTATCTTTTTTCTTTGCAAACAATTTAAATTTCAGCATAGTCTGTTAAATGTTTTAGTATAGGTAATTACTTTACATTTTTAATGGCAATTACTGTTAATTTTTAATAATACAAATAATATATGGGATTGATTTGGTTTGATACAGCTTGAAGCAATTTAATTAATATATCATTCCGAAATGAAATCGACAGCTTCAACAAATATCGATCTTCTGCCCATAAGCATTCCGTTTTCGAGATATATAAAAAAGGTGCACGAAAACGAATAACAACAAGCATAAAATACGTAACTTATTTTCCTCTTTTTTTATCGACACTGTTTAAAATTAACCAAATAATCCAGAAGAAATTATAACGTTGTTTAATATTTACCAGGGGATGATGGCAGCGATATCATTTAGAAAAAAAACATGTAATATTTTAAAATAGATTTTATTTAGAAAATTAAATTAGTTTTTAAATAAATAATACTTTTATTTTTCCAGATGGTCAAGAAATTTTTGGTATTCCAGGTAAATTTAAAATATTTTCTGGTTCGTATTTAATTTCCCATAGTCATATGGTAAATAGTAATTCGTTGATTTTAATCTAAGTAATTGCAATTAAAAAAAATTCAGCATTCCATTTTTTTCTTGATTTATATCAATAGAATCTCGGCTTATCAACCAGTAAAAATGTTCTTTTTTCAGGCCAGAGAAATGCACATTGCTTATCAGGTAAAATGAAACTAAATTTTGGTTATTATTTTTTTCGCTTGGTTTTATAATTTTTTTATACTGCTAAAACTTGTTGAAAACAATAAGTTTTATAGTTAAATAAGATTCCTACATCGTGAAATTAATTTTAAAAAAAGAGTATATTTTTCTTAATTTATATTTATGGATAAAGGGTTTATTTACTAAGGCTCATCAGTCCTCATTATTATCATGTCAGAATATGATATTATTTTGGGAATGAGGTAGACAAAAATTCGTAGGCGAAAAATTAAAAAAAAACGTAGATGAAAAATTGAAATTTTATTATCGGCACGAACATTTCAAAAAATCAGCTTTTGATAACGCGTTGTCATCGCATTTACAAAAGCTCTGATTTTAAAAAAATTACGATGATGACAACAGAAAATAAAACCTAGAAAAATGTCATTTTGAGCACGTGATTATATGAAATGAAATAAACAGGAAATGCGATATTTTTAAAACAATCGATGCGAGACAAAATTTCTTTTTGGATCATTTTCCATACTAAAGTGACTCATTAAATGAAACCATTAAAATAAATAAAAACTATAATTTAACTTGCGCGAGCACGCGGTGCTTGGCCGTTCAAGAAATGATGTTCTGACATGATACATTGAAATATGCATGGCAGATTACATTATTGATTTCTGACGTCAGGTAATTTAGTAATTTAGTAATTGAACTAAGTAATTTTTAACTAAATTGAACTAAGTTATTTAGAAGTTAGTTCAATTTAGAACTTAGTTGACTTTACTGAAAGCTTTTACATCTATAAAAAGATTGTCTTTACAGTTTTCAACTAGTGAGAGCGTACGTTTGCACGTGTTTTTGTGACAGGAAGTAATTTTTAATTCTTTTTAAAATTTTAATTAGTTAGAAACTAAGAAAAAAAATTTATATTTTATATTTATAAAAATTTATATATCCAAAAGAATATATTCGACAGCACACATATAAAATTTTACATTATTTCTAAATTTCATAAAATTGTCCTTTTGATTATATCAATATATGTGGGAATTTTTTATAAACTATGATATTTTAAAAAAAAATACTGCATAATTTTTAACTATATATTTCCTTTTTGCAATGCAATGTATACCATTTTAATCGTTTTATTAAATGATTAACCTCTTAATAGTTTCTTTCATTCATGAAGACTAAGGTAGAAAGATTCCACAAATTGTCTTCGGACTTTGCCTAAGAAATCAGTTGATACTTAAAGTTACTTCGCTGAAAGAATCAAGAACTTCGATTTAACTTATTTAGGTTAAGCTATATTAAAGTGCCCTATAAAAGGCTATTTTGGAACGCAACTCGCAATTCTGAGCCACGATCAGATGACGAGGACAATGCGCATGCTTTCTAAAGATCGGAATCTCTAAAATAGATTCAACGTATGCGACAGATGAAATGATTCAAGTATCTATTTTTGCCTTTATAACATTAATTTTCATTTATTAAAAAAATGAAAATTTAATCTTTTCATCCGAAACATTGAAACATGTAAATATTATCTTTAATAAGCATTCTTCACGATTGAAACATTGAAACATGTTAATATTATCTTTAATAAGCATTCTTCACGATTGAAACGTTGGAACATGTTAATATTATCTTTAATAAGCATTCTTCACGATTGAAACGTTGGAACATGTTAATATTATTTTTAATAAGCATTCTTCACGATTGAAACGTTGGAACATGTTAATATTTATTATCTTTAATAAGAATTCTTCACGATTTTATAACATTATTTTGCAATTCGAATGCCAACATTCGATTTAATTAAAACAAACATTTCCATTCGTAAGAAAATAATCGTTCGAAGTTCTAGTTCGAAAATTGTAACCTGCCAATTTTGTCTTTTAAACAATATTATTTACTTAATCGTCTATGATTTTATAATAGTATTTTGCTATTGCTGATGAATCAGGTTTACAAATTATGAAAAAAAATCAAAATTACTCTTATTAAACTTTAACTGCTTGAGTAATTCTTATTTAAACTTTATAACCTATATCACAATCGAATTTGGTACACACATGTAGTTTCGATTTCAGAAGGAAATTAAAGTAGTTCATATTTTGGTCGACAGGAGGATAATGGAACCGCTGTTCAAATAAGTTGTTTATCTAAAAAGAAAAGTAATTGAAGACGACTTGTTTTAAGAGAAATCTGAAGCCGCTTAACTTCACGATTATTACTGCATATACTTGAAAATATTTCTTCAGCGGTTACTGTCCCAGTTTCTTCAATTCTCTGCATTTGATTTGATTTAAAGCATTGTAACATTTTCATGTTCTTTAAGAATCAGAAACATCTGTAGAAGGTTCGTATGTAAGAGGATCATGATGCAACAGGTCAAAATATTCTGAACGTGGCAGAAGCATTGTTATTTTTTTTAGAAAAGAGTAATGTTCGATCTGTTCGATGCATTTATGGCAGAATAATGGGCATTAAATTTTTAACTAAAATTAAATATAACCAAAATCTCCGACAGAACATCTGGTTTCCAAAGGCGACTAGTGCATAATAAAATCGGTTTGTATTTCTCACAATACTGCGTAGAAATTTATTCAATTGTCATTGTTTTTCTTTTTTAACAAATCATGTAGTAGATAATCAAAGATAGGTTTAAAAAAAAGAATATTTCAATTAGATAAGTGTAGATAAAAACATTCTTTTTCTTTGTCTGGAGAAAAAATTCGAGAAACTCTTAACATACTAATACAAAACAAGTACTTTAGTTAGTAACGAAACAAAATAATTCACTTATTCTTACGTCACATACGCTATCTTTCATCATGTGAGTACTTAAACTCTTTCTTTATTCCATTTGTACCGATGCTTTATCCTTCCTTTCGGTAAAAAATATAATGATTATCAGCTTTAAATATTTTACCTTTGTTCAACGGTTCTTAACATTTTTTTAGAATAACAAATTATTTTTTTATTCTATATACACTGTTTCCTTCAGATTTCAGAGAAGGTTTCACATTTAATTTTTTTAAGATTCAGAAATGCTGTTTTAAAATTTTAAAAAATGAAAAATAATTCTAGATTTCTCGGAATTTTTTAAATTGAATTCAGGGACTGCTAATTATCGAAGAATATTTCTCAAGTTCTGAGAACTGTTGAAATAATAGGTCATACATGACCAACATGTTTTTATTTTATTATATCCTGCTATAAAAATATATTTTATAAGATGTCACAAAGTAAATGTGAAAATTATTTATTAATAACTAGCCACCTTTGACAACTTAGCTGGCTCTACCAGAACATTAGTTTGGGTAACTGCGATTAAAAATCTTATGCATTAATAATTGTTCCTTTTCCCTGTACAAATTGTTTTAAAGCAAAAAAATGTGATAGAGGTTAAGATGAATCTATTTTAATAAGGCTTTAGTTTGAGTAAGGAATCTTTTTGATGATGTCAAGATTCAACAGTGCTATCAAAAATGTAACATTGCTGTGTTATCATATGTGAACACGATGTTGTTTTGGTTTGGAGTTTTTTGAAGCTTCAAAATACCCGGGTAAGAATCAAAAGATTTGTCGCTTTTGAGGCATCAAATTTTCGCTATTATTATTTTTAGAAAAGGATACAGAAGTTTGTCACATTTGAAGAATTATTGGCAACAAAAAATTACAACTTGGGGGCGAATGTTCACCATGTACCCGATTATCCTGTCTGGCCAATAACGGGAAGGGTCGTAAGAAGGACACAAAAAATATGAATGAGCGCTGAATGAAAATGAGAACCTTATATACTGTTTTCTTTAATAAATTCTGTAATGTTCGAACTAGTTTTCAATTCTCAATCTATTTAAATGTCAAATCAAGCGATTTATAAATAATAATTGATATTCAGCTTGTCTGAAGCACCTAGGTGGTAAACTATATAATGAGCAGTTAGACTGAAAACAAAATCTTAAATTTATTTGATGCTTTTTTGAAGACAACACTTAAATGAAAAAATTATTAAAATATCGTCACGTTATCTTTATACAAAATAGCATTATTAAATATTTTTAATGAAATGTAAATTTTTCTTTAAATATTTAATTCTGTTACTTATCAGGGAGCTCAAATTACTTTCTTGAAATTCTTCAGCGTATTTTTTTTAAGTGTAATATATTTATATGACCTATTCCTTTGCAAAAAACATAAATAAGGAGTTATCATCCAGTCATATGATGTAACAAATGCGCAATAAACATAAAACTCACTGCTCACCGAAAAACGAAATGCGTATTTACTAAGATTAAAGTATTCGAATGTATCAGAACGAAGTTTCCTATTTATTTGTTTTTTTAATAAACTCAAGGTATTTCTACAATATTGACATATCTTACTTTCCTTTTCTCCACATAGATATGAACTGTTTATTTGCTTAAACAAGAAATAGAAACTAATCGTTAAGAGATAAAGATTTCTTACGTACATGGAAGAATATGTAAACATGAAACAATCATCAGAATTTTTAGAGAAGATTATTTTTTTTTCAGTATCCGCAAATCGGTTTAGTTGAAAAAAATAAGAAAAAAATGTAGTTACCTTTAAAGACGGTATATTTTGCCATACTGTTTTATTATATTCACAAGATGACTTGGAATTCAACGTAAAAGCTGTTAGAGAAAATAAGAATTATATAAATGAGTAACATAAAAAACAATTAAGTCAATTCCTACTTAGATCAACAAAGAAAAAAATTATTTTAATTGCTTTTTATAAAATAATTAAAATTAATATTAATAATTTATCAAAAATTATTCATGGCCAAAACAAAAACAAATCCGTATCCGTTGAAATAAAATCAGAACATACTCAATTGACGTTGAATTTTCAACGCTAATCGGGGATTTTATTTACAGATATTTGCAGGATGACTTGTTAAAGTAAAACTTCAGATAAGCACAATCCAGCAGTCAACAGTCACTTACAGCGTAAATGCAAGCCTTGCGCACAAAAATGCATAAAAACAGACTGCAGAACAGATATCGTATAGTACAGCAACAGTAAATCGAAGCGAGCTCTATAATACAACGTAAACAGCAAACGTAAACACAGCTCACTAATAACAAGCGAAAAAAGTAATCCGCTAGTCCAAGGAGACGCTTCTCTTCCGATAGAAAAGAAAACTAACTGCCGAAACTACGGTTTCCCGTCCCATATATAGCCGAGAGAGCGAGCGCCCAAAAGCACGCGAAGCAACGCGGCGCTTCACGTACGATCCAGCGGCTACCAGACAATTCCTTTCGCCAAACCAATCCGACTGGTGCGAACCTCCTCGTCAAACGTCGCCAACTTCGGCGTACTTTCATGGCGCTCTCCCGCTTGTAACAATATTATTTAAATGGTAATTATACAAACTTCCAGATGCTAGATGATAATATGTAACAGTTATTGAAATCTGTGATAATGAATACGCCGGTCTCGTATAAAGATCTTCATCTGCTCTTGTTATTGTCACCTAAACACAAGGAAATTATAAAATCATTCTCCAATACGTACTCTACTACTGCTAAAAGTACATAACTGTTAATAGCAAGAACTTTGAGTTGCAATAACAAAATTCTATGTTCACATAAGAAAGACTATTGGCTAATAGTTTTCATTCCTTATTATCTTGTTACTTGTGCTTTCTTATGCATACTTATGCAAATCAGCTGTCTAGTCTTTTATTCTAAATAAATTTTATATAATAATCTTTCTCTCTACTTCGCACATTACACATTGAATTACAGCAGCTATTAAACCAAATTAGTTTTTTTTAAACATTTTGTTACTTATCTCTGTGATCTAAAAACAAAATCGTGATTTTTTATAAATTATTATTCTTTTTTAAAATAAACAAACTCATAGCAATTTTTTATGTTTTTAATTATTTATGTTTTAGCGAAAATTATTTTTGTTATAAAATGTAAGTATATGGAATGAAATCTAATGTATTGATTTAAATTTTCAGGAGGGAAAGTAAGTACGTTGAAATTACTTATAATTCCTTTGTACTTTTAATTGTTGCCACTGAAAAATAAGTTATTATGATGTGTCATTCAAAAAGACACTGAAAACCTTTCGCAGAGAAATAAATAACTCTGCAGTTATAAAATAATTTAATAATAACTTCTTTTTATTTGTTTGGATTTATAAATTTGCGTGCTTTAAACATTAGGCTATAATTTTTTTCCTGTTTGATTTATAACCTAAAGTGGAGTTTTTATTCCATGGTTAACAGTAGTAAAAAAACAATTTTGAACTATATAAAAAATTCTTTGGAGCTCTATTATTTGTTAAAAATATTCTTACTTCATACTTATATTTCTCTCCTGTATTTTTTTGTACATTAATTCCAAATATTATTACTTGAATTATGTTTTCATGTATAACAAAAATTTGTTTATGCGGATATACACATTTTTTTCTCTGGAAATATATATATTTCAATTACATATATAATATGTATTTATATGTTTTTTCTCACTTAATGCTCTAAACTCCTTTTAATAAAGATCAAATATTCTTTTTCATAGAAATAAGTTTTCATTATATCACTAATCTATTATCATGTTTCGTATCAAGAAAATTCATTAAAGTTTTTAGTCGAGCTGCAGAGAATTGTTCGTTGCTAAAGTGGTGGCAGTAACTAAATAACAATGGTTAAGAGCACAATCACTATACAATAGAGTACTTAATTCATACATATGTTTGCGTGTGTAATAATATTTAATTAAATATTAATTTCCAATTTTTTATTTGAAATCAACCCATGTTAACCTTTTTTTAAAAGTTGTCTTATTTATTGATCCAATTCCCACTTTTTATAATGATGGTTTCAGCGTTTCTCACTCAATGAAGGGATAAAATTACCTAATCCTCACAAAATTATTTTAAAGATACCCGAATTTCTTTTTTCTTAGTCTAAACGTGTCAAAAATCCCTGTCAAAATTTCATTATAAAATCACTGAAAGGAAAAATTTTGATATATTTTGCTTGTGTGTCGGGAGGTAGAATGATGTTTTTGGCATAATTTCCAGTATCAGCATAAAGCTGTGTTAAATATGTTACAAAAATGTCAAATGCCATAAGTTTAAAAATTTGATACTATTTTGTAATTTTTTGTTGTAAATTTCTGTTTTTTAGTACATGTACTGACGGAGTTCTTTGAAGGAAGTGAAGCTAACAGGCTCAAAACTTCTAAATTTTCATAATTTTTTTAAATTAATATCGAATTTGTAACCATCTAATATATAAGTTATAATCATCTAAGTAATAATATCTGACTTGTAACTATCAAAATAATTCCGATTTTTTTAAAAAAAATTTAATAGGAGTAAATAATAAAATACTTTGATATCCGAATGTTTACTTGAAATCTGCCAACCGGGATTTTTTCACGCCGAAAAGATAATCCAATTAGTACTGTAATGACTTGACCATATCAGCTGCTCCCGTTCCTCTTCCTTCCAAAACCTTCCGTTTTAACCTCGGTCAAACTCCGTCTTTCAGGATCGCATTAGCGAAATGGAGATTCCAGTCATCCAATCATCCTTCAGAAATATTCCCAATGGTTAACCGTAACCGTGGGAATATTTTCTACTCCTCCACGCCCCTGTCAAAATCT
This sequence comes from Argiope argentata, assembly GCA_026289955.1. Taxonomy (NCBI): domain Eukaryota; kingdom Metazoa; phylum Arthropoda; class Arachnida; order Araneae; family Araneidae; genus Argiope; species Argiope argentata. Next base: position 7,982,339 of record JAOUZG010053459.1, on the reverse strand, counting down.
TCACAATAAGCAAAATATTCTCATATGGAGGGTTCAGTACTTCTTTCTTCAAAGGGTCATAAACCGCATATGTTGTTCATTATCGGAACTTTATCCCAGTTTCGGTGGTCCAAAGAAAAAATAGCCACATCTGGTGTTTTGACACGGGTTCCTTCTTCAAAGGGCCGCAATTGCATGTGTGCTCCATTATCTAATTCCATTCAAGTCCAAAGGGCGATACTAAAAGGTAGAAACACAATGCGCAAGGAAGAATCGTCTCACCGCTGGCCAGAAGTAACAATATTTGAACATGTGTCTCTTCAAAAGGAGAAAAAGGTTACGACTTTTTTACAGTACGATGGCCGATGTGGTGGCACAGGGGTACCTCGCCTTCCCCGTGATCTTGGCGACCTGGATTCGAATGTCGGTTCGGACATGGTTGTTCTCCTTCTATTATACAAGTATATGTGATTTCTGTATGTAATGTATACTTACTTCTACAATCTCTGTTTGATACTTAGTGGTGCACAGTGGTTTTTTTAAATATTCGATAAAAAATCAGTATAATGAGATTTAATTACGGAAATATGTGCAAAATTGGGAATTATAATCCCAAACATATCCTTAATGTAAAACAAAAATGAACAAAAATTTATTCTCACTTTAAAAAAAATTAAATTCATAATTTTGATTAAAAATTCTGTTTTATATCTTTATGTGTTTTTATACATAATTTTCACCCTTCCGATGTCTGGATTGTTTTTCCTCAGGATGTCCGAAACGATGGCTGCTCATCCTCTTGGGATTTTTCGGATTCGTCAACGTCTATGCCATGAGAGTGAACTTGAGCGTTGCCATGGTAGCGATGGTGCGGAAAGAAGACCGAGTGGCTGAGACCAACGTGGGAATAGCGTGCTTTGAACTTCTGAAGCAAGAAGCCAACGGCACGTCGTCATCTTCCGATTCGGTAAGTTTTTGTAACTCTACCGAATTGCAATTTATAAAGTGGAAATTTTTATTACAAAGCTGTAAATTGAAAAAAAAAATGTTTTTTATAATCAATATAGAATATTGCATATAAGAGGGGGGAAAACATCCAATAGAAATGTAGAAAACAAAAAATAGTTTTTATTAGTACTTTAGATACTTTATTAGTACAATAAAAAGAAAAAAAAATGTTAAAATGAAATCTGCCATGCATATTTCAACGTATCATGTCGGAACATGATTTCTTGAACGACCAAAGCACCACGGGCTCGTGCGAGTTAAATTATATTTTTATTCATTTTAATTGTTTCATTTGAATGAGTCACTTTAGTATTGCAGACGATCCAAAAACACTTTGTCTCGCATTGATTGTTTAAAAAATATATCACATTTCCTGTTTGTTTCATTTCATATAATCGCGCGCTCAAAACGACATTTTTCAAGGTTTTATTTGCCTTAGTCATTCACTAATTTTTTATGAATCAGACCTATTGTAAATGCAATGGAAACGCGTTATTAAAAGCTGTGTTTTTTTTTTTTTTGAAATGCACGTGCAGATAATAAAATTCCAACTTTTCACCTACGGGTTCTTTTATTTTTCGCCTACGGAATATTTGTTGAGTCTCATTCCCTAAATAACATCATGTTCTGACATGATAAAAAAATATTTTTCTTTTTATTGTACTAATAATTCCTAGTTCTATATTTTGTGTATATGCCGGTGTCTTGGCACAGAGGTAGCGCGTTTTTCTCGTGTACTCTCCGTTCCGGATTCGAGTCTCAGTCAGGACATGGTTGTTGTTCTGTCTTTGAGGTGTGTGAATGTGCCCTCTATCTCTTAAAAGGGGGTTATGCAAATGTATGTGATAAATGTGTGTCATACTCAGATGAGCTAGAATTCAATTTCTGCTCTCGGATGCTCAAGTATAAATACTCTCAAAAGCTACTGCA
>JAOUZG010053459.1:7939784-7972750 GCA_026289955.1 Argiope argentata | reverse complement strand
GTGTGTGTGTGTGTGTGTGTGTGTGTGTGTGTGTGTGTGTGTGTGTGAGAGAGAGAGAGAGAGAGAGTGCATATGTACGTGTTTGTGCATTTGCGTGTGTGAGGGTGAAAGTGCTTATGTATGAGAAATAATGAGTGGTTTTGCGCTGGTGTGCTTGCGTGTATGTGAAACTCTATTCGTTTCTGTAAATTCATACATTTTTATGTTTTTCGACAGACTCCAGCAGTGCCATGGAAAGCCATTCTAACATCTCGTTTCTTATGGGCTTTGGTTGTCACGCATTTTGGACAAAACTGGGGATTCTATACTCTACTCACAGAACTGCCAACATATTTAGCCAAAATTCTCCACTTTGACCTCAAGCAAGTAAGATTGTCCCTCTTATTCTGGTTTTAATCTTTACTTCATAAAGTAAGCTTTTGGAATTGGACTGTGTATCCTATTCGTTGTGAAATTTCAATAATCGATTGCAGATATTATTTTAAAAATTATTTAAATATTCATTGTTATTCAAAATATGTCATAGATAACAAATGCTATAATGTGCTTCTAATAAATGATAGAATGGGAAAAAATGAATAAAATTCGTAATAAATGTTCGTACGTGTATGAAATCTTTGTCCTTTTTCACTTCTCTTAGAAAAAAGGCATTATATCTGCGATGGTTTATTTCATTCCCAAATATTTATGTACTTGGGAATAAAATCTTAAAATTGAAAGTTAAAAGATTCGAACTGAAACACACCTCATGAAATGAAGATGCAAGAATTTATTTTAATTCAGTTAAGTTACATTACGGTACCATTTTTAAAGCATCACTAGAACTATTTTGGACAGAATGCAGACGAGGCAGGAACAAGCCACCTTTCTTTCCAAATTTCCTTACCACAGCTTGAGAACGTTGGTCCCCAACGGACATAATATGTATGAGACCTGCTTACACAAGGATTTTCATTAGGATAGGATCCTAAGCCTTAACCATCCGGTTCCAAAGCCGTCAGCTTGCCGACGAGCCATTGCGTTCTTAGAAACAATTTTAAAAGTAATAAAGATATAGATAGTTACATGCAAAACTAATTGATTATAGAACATGGTTCATCATGTCTGGAGTGAAATTAATTCCAGCATTCATTTTATTCAAAAACTCACGAAAAGCTACTTAAATATTTAGTAGGGGACACTGTGGTCTTCTGAAAAGATCCTGGGTTCAGAATTCCAGTGCTCTCTTCCTTGAAAGAATAGTGAAGTTGATCTTTGAACGCTAAATTCATTGGGACGAATGTCCTCCCATTGGTGTAGTGTGGAAATCTATTGAAGATGCAAGTTCAGGTGCCATCTCGTTATTTGACGAAGTCAGTTCCAAATAGTCCCCATATTTCTTCAAAACTGGAAGTTAATGAAAGATTAAAATGAAATCTGCTATGAATATTTCAATGCAACATGTCAAAACATAATTTCTTGAACGGCCGAGCACCACGTGCTCGTGCGAGTTAAATTATATTTTTATTCATTTCAATTGTTTCATTGAATGAGTCACTTTAGTATTACCAAGGATCCAAAAAAAACTTTATCTCGAATTGAGTGTTTAAAAAAATATCATATTTCCTACTGATTTCATTTCGTATCATCGCGGGCTCAAAATGACATTTTTGGTACTAAAGTATTATATCGTTCAAATTTATCGCCAATGATTTGCTAAACTGCAATTTATGGCAACCCAACAATGATGTAATTCGTTGATATTTATCGCCAAATTTAAAACTGTCGCCAAAAATTACTAAATTGTTGGCGATTGCTGGCGAAGACGATATAATACATAAGTACCCATTTTTCTAGGTTTAATTTGCTGTAGAAATTAGTTTATTTTTTAAAAAATCAGATGTTTTGTAAATGCAATGGCTATATGTTATTAAAAGCTGGTTTCTTGAGATGCCCGTGCAGTTTATAAAATTTCAATTTTTTGCCTTCAGATTTTGTTGACGCCAAAAGCCTCATCTTAAAAACAACACCATGTTCTGACACGATAAAAACGATAATATAGAAATCAAATAAAAGGCAATAAAAAAATAAGATATTAACTATACAGTGATGTTTATACCGGCTGGAGTGATCTCACAAAGCTCCCTCACATTCTCAAAATGTAATCCTCCACTTCTTTACTCATAAGAATGTAGACCTTGGGCAAGCAGTGAATTCCCCGTGTTAAGATTCCTAATTTTCACTTCTCACATCTCAAAGTCACATTTCACTCACATTTTCATGATAATAATGAAACCAACAATTATCTCATTCGTAAACGAAGCTTTAACCTCCCTTCTAGATTAAATACTATCTACCTTCTTGTTGTTTATAAGGAAATGGTTTCCTTGTCTTCAAAGCAATCATTTTGAAAAAACCTTTATTAAAGAACTAATTAAATTTTGACATTGCGTGTTGTATGCAATTTGTCATTTATTAAATACTATCAAATGAAAAGGGTGAAATTTGTTTAATCACATTGAATTTAAAGATCTTGATCTATTTGATTAAATCGTGATTGGTAGCATTGTAAAAATGTACAACATGGATATTCATAAGTAAACTGTTTCTTGTTAAAAGGAAAGCAATGCATTGAGAATTGACGTAAGTATATAGACTATCGATCAGTTTATGAATATATGTGATGAATAGGGGAGGGGGTCAGCTTATAGAGATGACAAATTAATTTATTGTGCAGCAACCTATGTTAATACGTTAATTTTAATTGATAATTCTACTTATTAGTATTAGTATAATTATAATTTATTTTACAAATTGGTGAAAAAAAAGAAATTTGTATGCCTGTAAATTAGATGAATTAAAATTTGAAATTGTATAAAAACCCAGTATTTTAATTCACACGAAATTGATCTTAAGATTAACCCCTTAACTGGTTTGCCCGTACGCCGTACGTGCATCGATTTATCGAATTTTGATAGTTGTAAACAAAAAATAAATCATTCATAATGATTATAATTCAATATGGAAATTACTTCGAATACATAGATAAGCAAAATTCCATGAATTTCCATTTGAATCAAAATAAGAAAATATTCCCAAAATATGAGGCGTCATCTTATAAGAGAGTTAGGAAAATAAACCGGTTAAGGGGTTAAACTCAGTTGGACTGTTTTTATTTATGAAATTTAATTTTATTATTTCCCCCTTTATTGACAGAATGGTATTCTATCAGCCATCCCATACCTGATGCAGGCCTGCTTGGCGATTTGTGCGAGTTTCATAGCGGATAAATTACGGGCCAGCGGTCGTTTCAGGATCAACACGATTCGAAAGTGGTTCAACAGCGTTGGTATGAAATGTCTACTTCTCTAACACAAAAAACTCAGGTTAATTTATTAGAATACAATCAATCAAAACGTGTTTATATTTAATAATTGCATTTATTATAAATTTAAAGAAGCTGTATAGTTCATATATTTATATGAATTATCTAATTTTACGTATATTTATATGGATTTTCTAATGTTTCGTATATTTATACGAATTATCTAATAATTCATTTATCTATATAATTTTACCTAAGCACAAACTGTCAACTCCAACCCACCGAAAGGCACACGGAAAAACTGGAATGATCGGACCACTGGTGGGAAATGTGATTGAATCCTAAAGGCCATCACCAATTACGATACAATACTTCCTGAAGGAATTATGCCCTCTCTTTTTCGTATACCCAACAAGGGTGGGAAGAATCAACTATCACATTTCCCACCAGTTTCTCCTCCTCAACTACGAGGTGTCTTTTTCTGTGAGATTGCTTTAAAAAAAACTTTTTTTAATATTATGGAACATTGAATTTTAGATTTGATATTTAAATAATTTCTAAAGTATTACAGTAGAAAAAAATTTGAAACTGATACTTTTAATAATGGAATTATAATTAACAATTGTTGTTGCTGTTACTTCTGGCACTTGCCTATAAACAAGCCCCCCGCTGATACAGCAGCAGATTTAAGCCAAAAAGAGCGCTTATTGTTTGAAGCAGATCCAAATAGGACCAAGAGTACGACTTAAGCTACACACTCAACACAGTCGCTTGCACAGCCTCTTTTTACAGGGGGGGCACATTCACACATCTCACAGATAGCACACAGAAGAACAACCATGCCCGAGCCGGGACTCGAACCCGGGACTCCCAGAACACGAGGAAGATGCGCTACCTTTATGTTAGAAAGCCGGCATAATTAACAATTTTATTTACATTTTTATTCCATTTTAGGAATATTATGCAGCCCTTAATGGGTAAAGGGCTGAACACCAGATTCTGACTTATTCATTGCGTGTATTATTGCGTGCTCAAAAAGCAAATATATTGACTCGAAAAATAAAAATATTTACACAGATCTCTAAACGTGATGGTTGGTTCTCAAAATAATTGTAGGTACACGAAAAGGGGGGGTTACCTGCCATCGATTGCTTCCTTAGGGAAGGACTGTACCATGGCCGGCTTATGGTCCTTAAGACTCCACCAAATTTTCTGCCAGAATCTCTGTTGCGGCGATATGGTCATTCAGGTTTTTCAGTGAGCCATTCGGGCGGCACGGTGTAGTTAGTCTATGATTATTGTTTGTCTATCTACTCATTAAAACATAAACAATAGACCAATGAGATGGGAGAAAATAACCTAATCACTTCCCTGAAACGTTTTAACTTACTCGTTCTTCTTCTGTACAGCCGACCACCCCGCCACCACTGAACGCAGCAGTATCGACAGCATTTGTTGTGGCCGACTGTGGTCTTTAGCAATGTCCATCCTTGCATTGACCGAATCTGCCAAACTGATATTCTCTTCAACATAATTGACCCCAAAGTGGTCATAAACTGACCACTTCCTCTTCTACGAACTTTCAAACAGTTGGCAAAAAACTGACAATTTTAGACATTGTGTCCTTCAGAGTTCTAAGATTACCTGGTACCATCAGTACTGAACTCGAGTCATTGTTTTCAACTTGCAGATGTTTTCCATGCTCGGAGATTTCTGAGCACTCCTTTAAATAGTGGTAAACAGTATCGATACCGCCACGAATGCATTTATTTTCCTCGTTTTCATCTACTTCCTCCTCTCCTCTCGTAAAAATTTGTGGATTTTAGGTAAAGCCGTGAACGTTGCATGAGTTCAGATTTTTGAATGCAAAGTTTCAAAAGACGAAGTTTAAGCATTTCGTAATATAGTATAATATAGTATAGAAAACCAAATATGCGTTTTAAGCGATTTTTTTTTGAGTAACTGAGACCAAAATTTGATGAAAGGTTATAATTTCGGATAAGCAAATTTATCTTATTTAAACCCTTGAGTTTTCGAATTATCACGATTACATGCATGAGGACTCATAAATCAATGAAATACTTTGATGGATTATTGCTTTATATATCTTTTTTATCAGGCATCTCTCCCCACCCCCGATGAGAATCTCAAAAATAGGCATTAGTAGCTTCCATCATGATGATTAGATCCTGGTGGTTATAGAAATAGCGTGGAATGGCGTCCCCCACCCCCTATCAATGACTGAATACACCTCCTATAGGAGAGGTTGTATCTTGGCCGGTGATGCGCCTTAAGTATCAGTCCTAATGCCCACCAATCAAGTCTTGGTGTTTTGGTCATCCAGTTTATTTGAATACTTTCGAGCACGGCGTAGTCAATTGTGACTGCCTAGATGTCTTATTATTATTATTATTTGAAGTTATCGTGCTCATTTGAGCAAAATTTTCTAGAAAAGATTTTGTTCAAAATTTGATAGAGAATCAAAAATTTAATGTGCCAATTTTCATCGATCTAGCTAAAAGCACTTTTTAATTGCTATGTTTCCAGATAACCAGATGTAAATTTCAAAATATTTTTTTCGAACTCGGGAAGGTCTGAAACATGGAACCCGAAAACGAAACACCAAACCCGAATCTCACAGTCGAATATTTTGACGATTACGATATTTTTTCTATGATTCAAAAATAATAAAACGTCTTTGTTTATTCAAATAGCCTTTATAATGTAAGTTTATTGAATCATAGTTCTCTTCGAAACCAAAAGGACATTTTTTACTGTTCTGTAAAATGTTTTGTGTCATTTAACTTGACTAACTTTTACTATTTTAATAAAAGGAATCGAAAATATTAAATTTTAACAATTACAATACTTGCACACTTTTCAAGTTTATTGTTTAAAATATAAGTATCTGCTGATTCTGTTTTATAATGATTTGATTTTTTCATGCGGATTTAATGTGTTATTCCTAAATTTTCTTCACAGCATTTTTCTCTCCTGCTCTGTTTATTACCTTAATCCCGTACGTTGGGTGTCAGCCCACAGTTATTATAATTCTCTTAGCAGTCTCCGTAGGATTAAACGGTTTCAGTCATTCCGGTTTCAATGTCACTCACGTAGATATGAGCCCAGAATTTGCTGGTAAGTAACTGCTTTAAATTGTTTTTGGATTTTTGCTATAAATATATTCGTATTTCAGAGGTGAATTTTGCGAAATGCCGTTATTCTAGGTTAGAAGCCTGATATCGACTGTAAGGATACAGTTTAGATATGACATTTTCTTAGGAATTTAATAAAAGATGAAGTAAACGAATATTTTAGCATATTCGCACATAAACAGTGATTTAATTGTCAAATAATGCAATGAGAAAAATCAGCAAAAGCTGTGTATTTTTCAAAAATTAACTTATGTGTACATATTTTTTATTATACTAGATATAGCTTTTACATTTTTGAGGCCGGGATGGCCTGGTTGGTAGAGCGGTGGATTCTTACGAGTTCGAAGCTCACCGGCCAAAAGATTCCCCGAATGTATGGCGACTGGAGCTCGTTAAATCCTACATGTCGAGAGTAATACCACTGCGAGTACTGGGTCAGAGGTGATCGTTCTCTGTTCCAGGTCTAAATTACGATCTCAGATAAATGAGTGAATTTGCATGAATGTAGTCAGCCCCCTAAAAAGGTTGTGGCATGTGTGTAGCTAAGTCGTACTCTTGACCATAGATAGCACTACGTGTAAAACAAACAGACGTATTTCTTAGGTTTAAAATCTGCTGATCGTATCAGCGGGGGCTTGTCCGCGGCTAGTGCCATTAGTTACAACATACAAACTTTTACGTTTTTTTAAAATACATTATGCCATTTTAATTCAAGGACATTTTTATTAAATATATTTAGAGTATTTATTACAGAAAAATTATGAAAAATTTACCACTTTTTACTGGTAGAGATATAATGCATCTTTTGTATTATTATCCTTCTGGTTTTGGATGGTTTTACCGAGAATATTGGTTGTATTCGAGGTACTTACATATTATACCGTCTTCGCCGACGGTTTAGTAATTCATTGGCGTCGAATTTAAATTTGGCACTAAATATCAAAATATTACACCATTGCCGAATTGCCATAATTGGCGGTTTTGCAACTTATTGGCGACGACTTCAAATTTGGCGATAAAGTCTGGCAGTATATACGTAAGTACCGTATTCGATTTAAATTAAGCAAAACTTTACGCTTCGTTTAAAAAGAAATTTTTTATACATTGTTATAGGTATTAGTATAATTTTTTAATTAACTTCCTACTTTTCTATTTATTATATGAATTAGGGAGTAGGGCATAATGAAACCATGTGCTTTTAAAAACATAATTAATGATAATCTATTTTCAAATTTCACCTCATGTTTTGTGTTAATATGATTTCTTTTTCTTTTTTGTTCGTCATAAACATTCGCTGTGTAGATAATTAACAATTTTTTTTGTAAGTTATCAACAATGGATGAATTTTACTTAATTAAATACTTGACGAAGTAAGGAAAACGACTGTAATTCCATTTGAACAATGAATCAAAGCGTTGAAAATCATTTGGATTTATTACTAATTTGATAAATGCATAAAACATTTCATTGTGATATGTAATAACACCCTTTAGGTTACTTTTGGGATCACTTTTTTAATATACTAAAAAATATCCTATGTTTTTGCGATCATACTCGGAAAAACTGAAATTTAAGCATCAATATTACTTTCATATTTATAAAATAATTAATTCTCCAGATATATAATTAAATATGGAGAAGAATTGTTACCTACGACAAATTTGTAATTAAGTATACACAAAAATTCAAAATAGAGACACGAATATTAATATTTGCGGTTGGGAGGTACAACTTAAAATAATAATAAAAACACAAATTATAATAAAAAAAGGATGATTTTTAGGTGAAGATAGACAATAAAATGAATTCAGGCAACAGGTTGGAATAAAATAAATTCAAATCTTTATCTACAGTTTCATATCTAATCTACTGAAGACGAAGCAATGCAAATGAAGTAATATTTAGTTTAATCAATGTCTATTTAGAACCAAATATTCGAACAATGTTTTCTGTTCTGCTATCATTTTAGAAACATAAGATAATACTCATTGTTATCAATCTGGTTTTTTTATGATAATAATCACTTATTTAAATTGCGGAAACGCCACGTATTTCTACTTTTTCTAAAAGATATGATAACAATATTGTTACATAAGAACTGATTTGGAAATAATTAATTTATCCGCTATCTTCCATTTTCTTTTCAAATTATATAAAGTGTTGCTTTTGACTAAAACTCTGATCTCAAGATTCATATCGATAAATTTTAAAATTCGATATTCTACATAATACGGAGGAAATTCTTGAATGATAATTATTCCGCACATTTTTCAGACAATTTATAAGATGTCAAATGACAAGTTGCAAAATATAAAATAAAACACCTTTTTTATTCGCTTTGTATAATTTTCTTTTTTCAATTCTTACTATTGGCTCACACTCTCTTTCTATATATATAACTTGTTCCAATTTTCAATCGTTAATAAATTACTTTCTATTCATCCAATCAAATTCAAGTAAATTTTTTAAAACTTGTAGTGGATGACATTTGATTTTAATACAGTTTTTCACATATTAATTTATTAATTTTTATTAATTAATTAAAAATTAACTTTCTCGCCAAAAATCTTCATTTCCCAACCGGCAAATAAGTAACGAATTTAGTTTGTCCCTTTCACACTAATAATATTAGGCCTAACATATTTTCGTTCTATTATTTTAAACAATTCTGTTTATTTCCATAATGTTTCATACATTTAAAATCAAACAGGTTAATGAATTGATTTTTCAGATTCCTTTTGAAGTACTTTCGAATTAAAATAATACAGAATAAAGAAAAATAGAAAGTTCTAATCTGTATTGCGTTAACCCAAATGGTGTAGAAAAATCACGCATTCTGTTTTGACACGATTAGCTTTGAATCCTCAACTGACGTTGAAAATCAAACGCTAGTATAATTTTTTCATCACTTATTTATAGTAAACGCAATTGTCATGCCGAGATAGTCTGGTTGGTATAGCGTAGTTTTGCATCCCTTGGTCTGCGAGTTCGAACACCGTATATAGAAAGGAGAATGGGCAATTACAAGGAAATACGCTTACTATTTTGCCACTTAATATAGTGATCCTGTTATATTTACATACGTATTTATATTAATTGCATTTAATAAAATTTAGCTAAAATAAATTATTCTTTGTTAACCTAAGTATTAGCTTAAATTTTTTCTTTGTTAATCTAAGCAAGAAATGATTTTAAAAAATTGTTTTATATTGCTTGTTCTTTATATATTTTGTATTTTAATAAAATGATGACACTCTTTTTAATTTTTAAAGTAATATTTATTTTTCTGTAGGATTCTCATTTTAAGTCCTGCAAAATTGTCATGGAATATAGTAAAATATGGTCATTAAATCACATAATAGAAAGTTTATTGTTAAGTTGCTCAGCTATCTATCCAAAATAAGCATTCTAAGTTTGCATCCGGATTTGTGGACAAATAAGATTTTAACAAGGAGGAATTTTAATGCGGATTTTTCATGTTTAAATAAAAAGTTATTCATTTGAAAGGAAAACTTTAAATTAATAATTTTTGAATATTAAAGACATTTATAAGATCTAGTCTAGAAAATATTAAAAGATTACTTAAATCACAAGTAAATTTTTAAAAATTATAAATTTGGAAAATATATTTTTATTTCTTTTTCTAAGAAAGTGATTTTTTTAAAAATCCGCTTAAGCACGTATTAAGGAAATAATTTTTAAAAACTTCATATCGATATCTACATAATTTATTTTAAAAATACAGCTTTGTCGGAAAAAATTAGAGTAGCTGAAAAATGTCAATAAGTATATATTTATCAGTCGACATTCTTGAATCCAATTAGTTTTATTTTTAAATTATTACTCTACCAATTCAAATGATATCATTATGGTCGATTTCCAAATATTAAAAAATTGCTGGAAATAAAATTTTTAAAAATGATCTCATATTTTATATACTGCTTCTAGAAAAAAACTTTTTTTAAAAAAAAATGGAGTTTACTAAAGTAACTGTCATTAGAAAAAGAATTCATGTTTAAGAATTGAGGGAAAATGATAAATTGAACATACAAAAAGTATACATTGCAATTCTAAACGAGTCAGGTCTCACGTGTTTTCATTCATTTCAATAGGCATTTGTGACAACGTATGCTCATATTTCATCGAGCATACATATTTCATATGCTCATGTTTCATTTTATTCGCTGAAAAAGAAAATCGTTTATCGCTACATCCCTTTTGTGTTTAGATCTTACACAAATATGGTTTGTTTCATAAGTTCGTTTTTTTCTTTAAGTTGGTCAAAGACCTTTAGAGGCATCTTGTATTACGAACAGAAATCTGTTCACATCTTGTAAAACTTTTATAGTCAAATTTAATGTGTAAATACTGTTATAAAAAACGAGTTAAGATGGAGGCAATTGGAAATGTTAATAGTTCATCATTTTTTAATAAATTCATTCATTCAATTAAATTGTGTGTGTTTTTTGTATACTATATGAATGACCCTTTCTTGTAATGCACCTTTTTTAGAGTAAAGAGAATGTCTACAAAATCTTAGAAGATATAAGAGAATATTTTAATTAATTAATCATTGTTTGCTTCATTTTCTTTAAAAGGTATACATGAGAAGGGCTTTCTTATATTAAAAATACAAAACCTATATTTTATAAATGTCTTAAAGTACACACAAATTTTCCTTTTTTTTTGAAGTTTAACGTTCTTTACGCCGTTTTGCGCCAACATTCTCTCTCCTAGTTCCCTGATGGCTGATTAAGATAGATCATCACTTTACATCTTTTTCAATTCCTACTATTAGCTCAAACTCTCCCCGTGTGTGTGTGTGTGTGTGTGTGTGTGTGTGTGTGTGTGTGTGTGTGTGTGTGTGTGTGTGTGTGTGTGTGTGTGTGTGTGTGTGTGTGTGTGTGTGTGTGTGTGTGTGTGTGTGTGCGCGCTTATATGAGAGTATGTGTGTATGCATGTGCTTTTGTATGTGTGTGCGTTTGCGTTTGTGTGTGAGAGAGAAAGAGAGAGTGTGTATGCATGTGCGTGTGTGAGAGTGTATGCGTGTGTGTGAAAGAGAGGGGATCTCTGTATGAGAGAGGGAGAGAAAGGGAGAGTGTGTTCGCGTGTGTGTGAGAGAGAGAAAGTTTGTGTGTGAAAGAGAGGGAATTAGTGTTTGAGGTAGAAAGATGATGTGTTTCTGTGAGAGAATGAATTTGTGTGTGAGTTTGTATATGTATGCATATGCATTAAAGAGATAGGGAGAGTGTATATGCGTATGCGTGTGTGTGAAAGAGAAAATTTGTGTATGAAAGAAAGTGAGTGAACGTGTGAGATTGATTTAAACTCTTATTAATTTCCAAAACCCTATCTTAATTTAACCCATAGTAACATCATTCTAAAATATTCTCTTCTTTCCTGATCCATTCCACTCGTTCTAATTAATTAATTCAACAGAAGCTGTGTAAAATTGTTGAATCAGCTAAAAGCCACAGATTCTCACGCTCAGTGAGAGAGATGGAAATTGTCATATTTCAAATATATTTTGACATTCTGGTGCTTTATTTCTTGTTCTCTCTCTCTCTCTCTCCCTCTCTCTCTTCTCGGCATTCCCAGCAGATATAGGGGAGAGGGGCAGTTTGGGGATAGTAATGGCTGACTCTCATTGGTCACAGCATAACCAAAGCGTGAAGGCATCTTCCAGTCTTCCGTTTGTCGTAACTTAATATGGTTGTTGTTGTTGTTACTTTAGGCACTTGCCATGGACAATCACCCCGCCGATACAGCAGCAAATTTAACCCAAAAGGAGCGTCTCTTGTTTTTGAAATAGCGCCAACTAGGGCCAAGAGTACGACTTAGCTACACGCTCGCCACATTTGCTTGCACATCCCGTTTTTACAGGGGGGCACAGTCACACATCTCACAGATAGCACACAGAAGAACAACCATGCCCGAACCGGGACTCCCAGAACACGAGGAAGACGCGATACTTCTGTGCCAGAAAGCCGGCAACATAATATGGTAATAAAATTATGTTAACTGTGAATGAATTTTCTACGTCTTCCTTTCTACCCTTTTGCTCCAATATTTAATTTTGTATTTAAAACTGCTTGCTGTAATTTATCTTAAATCATCTAGTTTTTGAACAGTAACGTTTATACACATATGAATGCGCGGACCAAAAATTTAGTCGCCTTCTACCCTGTCTTCGTATATTAGTGCAAAAATTAATCGACATCTACAATTTTGATCATAGACATGTACACCAAATTCGATTCACGTTTTTATATAATTACTAGCCGCCTTTGGCGACCAGCTGGTTCGCCAATATTAATGCTGACTAATGGGTTCAATCAATTCTTCTACATAACTTGGTATCATAATAAATTATTCAGCAAATTTTTAAGCTTCAAATTTCGATAGTCATATTATTCACTTATACTATTATATGGGCCTTAAGCAGTCCTATCTTTGAACTCCGCATCAATCTCTGATTTTCTATCATTGCAAGTAAAATTCAGTCTTAAATTAAAGTGGAAATGATGAAATTTCAATTAATATAAAGACCTCTTTACTCAATCCAAGCATATCTTTATATAAAACTAAGAACTGAAAGTAGAGTAGTCCGACATTGAAATTTTATGTTCACTACAGAAATTGAAACGTTAAATTTTTTTAATAATTTGTAATATCTCAAGAAATTATTCAACAGAAATTTTACAGATTAAATGAAACATTCAGTTTTTAATTTTATTTTTAGATGTATATAAATGCTCTTAATAATAATTTTTTTAGGTTGTAAAATATTCTTAATATTTCAACTTCTAAATAAATAAATAAGCATTTTTATCTTCTTCGAATCTGGCAGATTTATTCAGTTCTGAATATTGCAAGTTTAGAACAATCATCAGTATCATAATCTAGGCCAATTATTCTAGAGTAACCCTTATTGGCTTCTTTGAGATCTTGATAAAGTGATCTAAAATCGCCAGTTTATATCGAGTAGTTATGTTGATATTTTCATAGATCGATCAGCTTTGATGATTGATTTAGTTGACTGGAATGCCACTTTTTTATTTTAGGACTTATTGTCTCAAGAATATTTTGTTAAATATGATTCACAGAGCAAATGATGAAACGAAAAATTTAATTCATCAGCATTTTTTAACTAAATCTATAATTATATATTTCACTTGGATCAATTGCTTAGAGATTTATGCCTCTCCCCAAAAAATTAAAATATCAGATGTTGGGCTCCGATTACAGAAGATGCCTTATAGATGTTAAGCCATATTTGCCTTAAATAAAATTGTTTAATTGGATTAGTAAAATATCATAGAAAACGTTTCCATCCATTTATTTTCCAAAAATATCATGTTTCATATTTGTTTCATTTTATACAGACACGTGCCGGAAATGACATTTTTATATGTTTAATTTGGAATAATAGTTGATTCATTTTTTCTCATTTGAGAACATGATATTGTTTTGATTAGAAAGTTTTGATGTCTCCGAAATATGCGTGTAAAAAATAGTTTTATATGCTTTTACAAATTTTGTATTGTTAATTATTACGTAGGCTTGTTTGAAAGAAGTTTAGAAGAAGATGCTAGAAAGAAGATGCTTTTCCAAATAGCTGACCTACTTTTATCAGTATAGCTTTAATATTACATATGGTTCGTTGAAGGCAGATGCGTTTTTATTTGGCTTGATTCATTAAAATGCGGAGATAAATTACAATCACGAAGGCGGATTCTTTGATTTGCACAATATATCTTCTTCACATAAGTAAAAGTAACAATTCAAAACATGTCATTTTGTTTTAAAAAATTTAGAAAAAACACGAATGGAAAAATATTTTAATTCTACTTATTATCAATTGCTTTTTGTGCGTCGTTTCTTTGAAATGACGTCCTTTTCAATTTCGTTTAAGATTTCTTGCTTTTTAATAATTAATCTGGCTCTCAGAAGATTATCGTTTGGTGCTTTTCTAAATATTCTTTTTTAGTTTTAACTGTCGCAATTTTATAATATATTTTTACTTTGTATTTTTATTTATTTTAATTCTTTAATTGAAATAATAATTTTGATATTGCAAACGATAAAGAAAAGTTTTCTCTTGCATTTATTGTTTAAAAAATATCACATTTCCTGTTTATTTCATTTCATATAATCGCGTGATGAAAATTTTATTTTTCTGTTTTATTTTTGGCAGAAATTAATTTTTTTTAAAGGAGAACTTCTGAAAATGTGATGGCAACATTTTATTAAAAGCTGATTTTTTTTTTTTTTTTGAGATCCTCGAGAAGATAAAATTTTGTTTTTATTTTATTTTATGCGAAATAAATTGTTGAAAAAAAATACGATTAAATTAAATGTTTAAAAATTCATTAAAAATAGAGTTTTAATTTATAGTTCAAAACATTAGTATCATTAAAAAGCTAATTTTTTGAAATTTAAATTTATGCAAAAATCTATTTTGTGTTGTAATATTTTCGGAAGTTATAGCGAAAAAACTTCAAAATTTGGCTTATTTTTTAATTAATTAAAATTTTAATTAAAAATTCAAAAAAAGGGCTCCGAGGTGCACATTCCCGGCACCCAAGGTATATACATACCAAATTTGGTAGCTGGAGGTCGAACGGTCTGGCCTGTACATCGCCAACACACACACACACACACTGTGCTTTATTATAAGTAAAGATAAAGATAAAGATATCAAATAAAATAAAAAATTTTGCATTTTTGCTTTAGAAATAAAATGTGAATATCTTTGAGAGCTTTTTGTTTTGGTATTGATAGTTTTATTTGCTCTTTCTTTTTATGCAGGTACTTTGATGGGAATAACGAATTGCATAGCAAACTTAACTGGCTTTCTGGCCCCTGCCTATGTAGGTGTCATTACACAAAGTGGAGTAAGTATTATTTTTGTGGTTTAAATTCAGAATTTGATAAATCCTTTCGTTCAGATCATTTATGCGCCATATTGCCAAGAGAACGCCAGCTAACAAAACGTTTGTTATTGCGAACGAATGGGCCACATAGTACTTTAATATGCTTTGAAAAAGTATTTAAACTTTTCTGTTTTTCTTACCATGTCAGAACACGATGTTGTATTGAGAATGAGATTTGTGGCGTGAACAAAATTCCGTAGGCACAAAATAAAAATTTTATTATTTCCACAAGCATCTCAAAAAATCATCTTTTAATAACGCATTGCCATTGCATTTACAAAAGCTCTGATTTAATAAAAATACGTTAATGACTTCAGCAAATAAAACTCAAAGAAATGTCATTTTGAACACGTGATTATACGAAATGAAATAAATAGGAAATTGGATATTTTTTTACAATCAATACGAGACTAATTTTTTTTATTCGTTTGCAATACTAAAATTAATAATTCAATGAAACAACTAAAAGGAATAAAAATTTAATTGAACTTGCACGAGCAGGTGGTGCTTGGCCGTTCGAGAAATGTTGCTCTGACAAGATACATTGAAATATGCATAGCAGATTTCATTTTAATCTTTTTTTTAAATTTTAGATGCACTGTTATTATACACTTGTTAAAGTATGGACTATTTATTTCTATTTATTATTACTCAGACATTTTAATACAAAATCTTTGCATTCAAATTGTTTATTAAAATTACTTCTTTACATACAAAAAAATGTTTAAAATTTTGATAAAATTTAACTATTAAAATTTATTTATTAATATAACTGATTTCCAATTTATGCATTTTCATTAAAAAGTAATAAATATTAAAAATAAAATTTTAATGTCATTTTTATTTAATATTCATTTGTGCATTTTTATTTCTAGTTTTTCTAATTTGAGTTTTTGAATAAATCAGTATTATCGGTATCAGTATTAATCAGAATAAATCAGTATTCGTTGTATTATCGGCTTCCAACTTGTATTTTCCACTATTTAATTATTTATTGAGTTAAATTAAACTATTACTAGACTATTGCATAGTATAACAAATAAACATCAATAGTGGCCTAAAGCGAAAATAATTTACAAAAATTTTCTTTAATTACCATATTTTTTTTAAAAAAATTATGTAGAATTTTCTTACTTAATTCTCCGAAAACATTTTTCGCAAACCTTCTGATCCTCTATCAATAATTTGTAATAATTTTTTATTCGTTGCTTGACTATATATTCTTCTAGGTATATAAATCAGTTGCATCCCATATTTTCAAACACAATGTTATATCGTTCTAAATATTACTTCTGAAAGCGGAAGTTTGTAAAAAAAATGATGAAAGAAAGTTAAATTCCATTTAACTTTCTTATTTCCGAAATGCAGACTTCCTGCTCGAGTCCCCTTTATCGGACAGGATGGAACGGTCTGTTTCCTTCAAATCATGATAGTGACGACATTTTTCTGTATCTTTATTTGAGACGTTGTATGATTATATAGACTTATCTTTAATTAACACTTTGACTGTCATGGCTATCATATGTGATAGCCAGTGAGGTTTCCATAGAGACACTGGCTATCTTATCTTATAGCCATGGTGTTTCAACACTTTAGGCCTTGGCTATCAATAACGATATCAGTTACATAAAAATTGTATCGGAGTTTGATTGTTGGGCCCCCTGCGATGTGTTAGGTATACGTGGTTTGTGCAAATTGATATATGTGCCAATTCTATGAGCTAGGAAAGCTCTATGAGCTAATTCGGAAATGATATATATATATATATATATATATATATATATATATATATATATATAGAGAGAGAGAGAGAGAGAGAGAGAGAGAGAGAGAGAGAGAGAGAGAGAGAGAGAGAGAGAGAGAGAGAGAGATTTTGTGATAAATATATATGCAGTATGTTATAATAAATACATATATTTACAGGTTGTGAAAATAAAAATATATAAATATTGTATGTTATTTCCTTTATTTTGGAATAAAGTTAGATTCAGTGTTCGGCATTGAAGCAATTACGACACAATTGAGGCTGGTCAAGACAATTGTCACTGTATGTGGAAGTTAGCTTTGCTTTTTTTCTGGCCTGTTCACGACACTCTGTCTTAGAAATGTTGATGTAGCATAGATGACATTTACTTCGCAGCTTTTTTTTATTATTTTCATGAACCTTATCAATAAAGTGGTGCAAGTTTTTTTAACTTTTTTTGAGCATCAAAATCGGGATCTATATCCATACCAAGCAGCTGAAAAACCAAGCTCTCCCTAAAGTTACGAATTTTCATTTTTGAGTTTGTTACGTGTCGATATGCAACCCATGCTTTATAACCACTGCAACTCCTAACAACAATTCTAACCCTAGTTTTCTGTACCATTTAACACCTCTTCTTAGTGCTGTGGCATAAGCACCCATCTGATCCCTCGTTGAAGAATTCGCACTCACTTTCGTGGGGTACTTTGGCTATCATTTTTGGTAGCCAGGATGAAAATCACCCCGTGTGTTGCAAAATGAGCCAGATGGAAAAAAATATTGCTTTTATATTTGGTTTTATTTTGAAAAAAATACAAATTACACACACAAAAATTTTGGTGAGCATTTACAATTTTGGCTTGGCATTTAAAGTGTTGAAGAAATTAATTATCTTTAGCAAAAGATCTTACTAAGCCTGCATCTTACAGTTCAAAATGTGAGACGAATTTCGAATGTTTTTCTGAATGAAATGTCAGTTTTAGATATTTGAGAGCTGCTTATATCGTGTCTGTCCATATTTCATTGTCAAACATATGTATTATTTACTATAAAGATAAAGGGGTATTCGTTCTATGTGGAAATCATGGTCTCCAGAGATCCAGGAACTGTAGAATAGAATAAAATTTAATACAGAAACAATAACAATTTATGTTGTTGATTTGCATATAATATCAATTCTAATGAAGTTAGAATAAAATTTGTAACCTTTTTAAATTAAGAATTGTTGAAAAATCTACGTTTCATGTAATTTTACAATTTCTTTTTGTGTTTAACAATATTTTAATTTATTGTTTCCTTTATGGGTAGCATTGATATCGTACTTCTACATATTTTCCATAGAATTATTCTTCATTGTAATCATTAGTGTCATGTCCAATTTGTTTCCAGCGATGAAGTAATAGCAAAATATTAAAAACTTTTTCTACTGCTCTTTTTTATTGGATGGAATAGGAATTAATACTAATTTTTTAATTAAATTTTGGGCTTTTATGAATTAAAGACTAGATACTCTCATGTTAGAAATTGGCTTTATATAGTATACGATCCTGTATTATTAATATTTTGATTACGTTTTTCATATGGATAATGTTTCCATGTAACCCTCAGAGTTATATACAATTTGCTTCCAATTCTTCTATGAAATAACAGAATCCTTGAAACTTTCCAATTGCACTTTTTTATTGGATGAAATAGGAATTTATATTAATTTTTGACTTTTATAAATTAAAGACTACTGACATTTTCATGTTAGGTATTAACTTTATATAGTTCATGTTCCTCTATTAATATTTTAATTACGTTTTTCATATAGGTAATATTTTTATGTAGCCTTCATACAATTTGCTTCCATTTATATGAAGCAATAGAATGCTTGAAACTGTTTCCTACTGCTCTTTTTTATTGGATGGAATAGGAATTAATATTAATTTTGAATTAAATTTTTGACTTTCATTAATTAAAGAGTACTGACATTTTCACGTTAGGAATTAGCTTTATATAGTATACGATCCTGTATATTTTGATTATGTTTTTCATATGATTAATGTTTCCATGTAGCCTTCATACAATTTGCTTCCAATTATATGAAGCAATAGAATCCTTGAAACTGTTTCCATCTGCTCTTTTTTTATTGGATTATGAAGGAATTTATATTAATTTTTTTGAATTAAATTTTTGACTTTGATAAATTAAAGACTACTGACATTTTCATGTTAGGAATTGTCTCTACATAGTTTATGATCCTATATTAATATTTTAATTAAGTTTTCATGCCGGTAATGTTTTTATGTAGCCTTCATACAATTATATAAAACAATCGAATCCTTGAAACTGTTTCCAACTGCTCTTTTTTTATTGGATTATGAAGGAATTTATATTAATTTTTTGAATTAAATTTTTAACTTTTATAAATTAAAGGCTATTGACATTGCCATATTAGAAATTAGCTTTATATATTTTATGATCCTATATTAATATTTTAATTAAGCTTTTCATATGGGTAATGTTTCCATGTAGGCCTCATTGTTATATATATTTTGTTTCAAATTATATGAAACAATAGAATACTTGAAACTGTTCGCTATTGCTCTTTTGGATAGAGTAGGAATTTATATTAATTTTTGAATTAAATTCTTGGCATTTATACATCAGAAATTGCTGAAATTTTCATGTTAGAAATTAGTTGCTTAACTTGATACATTTTACTATCTTGTGTTAATATTTTGATTATATTTTTCATAAAGGTAGTATTTCTATGTAGCCATCAGCGTTATATACACTTTGCTTCCAATGATGTGGAACCAATAGAGTACACAAAACTGTTTCTACTACTTTTTATTAAATAAAGTAGAAATTTATATTAATTTTTGAATGGAATTTTCAGTCTCTATAAAGCAAATATTGCTGACATTTTCATATTAGAAATTAATTCTTTAACAATATTTTAAAGGCCAGTATTAATAAAAGTATCTACATCCTGCCATGTAACCATCAGTGCTATATACAGTATGTTTCCAACGATGTCCTAAAAGAGAAATACATGAAAGATTTTACTATAAAAGTGTTATAAAAAGAGGCGATAGCTGATTTATTTATAGCAATTGTATATTGTTTTCCCGTCAGAATATTTATTAGAGAGAATATTTTTTTAATTTTGGTATGTATTAATTGATATTAATTATATTAAGAAACACTATGTTCATTAAGGACATTGAGTCCTTTCTCCCTATACCTAAATCTTTAACAAACTCAAACTACCCATTAGATAATTTTGAATTAATATGCTATTTTTTTTTCTATATTTGTGAAATAATTAGATGTGTCATGAATGTCGAAAAACAAAATCATTCTGCCAATTGTAACTTGAAGTAAATAAACAAATAATGGAAAGTCCGAAAATTATTTCATTTTCGTTTCTTCTTTTTTAATTATTTTAGCGAGCTTTGTGACAGTTTGTCAAAAAAATTAAACTTATATATATATATAATTAAGTTAAATATTTAATATAAATATATATGTAAATTAAATATTTAAAATAGATATATATGCAAGTTAAATGTTTAAAATAGCTATATATGCAAGTTAAATATTTAAAATTAATAGATATGCAGGTTAAACATTTTAAATAAATATATAAGCAAGTTAAATATTTAAAATTAATAGATATGCAAGTTAAATATTAAAAATAAATATAAATGCAAGTTAAATATTAGAAATAAATATATAAGCAAGTTAAATATTTAAAATAAATATATAAGCACGTTAAATATTAAAATAAATATGTGTGTAAGTTAAATATTTAAAATAGATATGTATGCAAGTTAAATGTTTAAAATAAATATATATATATGCAAGTTAAATATTAAAATAAATATGAGTGTAAGTTAAATATTTAAAATAAATATATATGCAAGTTAAATATTTAAAATAAATATATATGCAAGTTAAGTTCTGGCATGATACATTTAAATATGCATAGCAGATATCATTTTATGAGTTTAGAGTGATTTGTTCATTTAAGGAAGTAACTTATTTATGAAAGTTCATCGTCGATGTTTCTTTGTCTTTGCAGCAAACTCTTAACAACTGGAGAATCGTATTCCTCACCACGTCCGCTGTCTATGTCGTGAGCGGCCTGGTCTACAACATCTTCTGCACGGCTGAACTGCAACCGTGGGGTACGGCACGACAGACAGGAAAGAAATCCGTGGATGAACTTGACGATGACATGAGGGCTGCAATAATAGATAATCCCAGATAGAAAAATACAAATCGAGCAAGAATCAAAAACTCTTTATTCCTATGACTGTGATGAAAGTACTTTAAAGCAAATTTAGTTTTCTTCTGTGGAATTACTTTTTTTTAAAAAAAATGTTTGTAGCTTGGCAACAGAAATTTAGATCTCTTTATCAAAATTATATAAATTCAAGATGTCCTGTTAAAAGTTTCTAAAAATGGTGGCTTTCAATTAGAGAATTACATATGATTATTCTCTAAAATGATGGGCTATTAATCAGAGATTGATCCAAAATTTCTTTCTTTTTTTACTAAATCAAAAAATATATCAGAGATTCCATTTTTTATTAGTCGCTTGCTGACTGCTAGTCACCGTATGATACCATAATCCAAAGTCATATGCTGACTGGGAGTTGCCATAAAATCATTGAAAAAATGACTTCATAGTTAACTTAAATTACCATATAGATATTATAATCTAACATCCATATGGTTAAAAAACCCATGTTAAGAAAATCAATGCCCCAATTTAATATAAATCAATTTATTAGCTGGATTTATGTCAGATGTATTGATATTTAAATTCCCATGTTCTTAATAGTAAAATGAAAATAAAATAAATGATGCCAAAATTCATTTTACATTGAGTTGTGGTGCTAGGATTATGCTAAGATTATGCCCCTTCTAAAATACGAATAGAATTAAGACTTTTTTAGATGCAGCAGTATGTGAAGTGATTTTGAATTTGTTAACAAAATATGCCTGCAATTATCTTTAAATATCGGGGAATGTTTAATAAAATGTAGTGTGAATTCTTCAGTATAGAACAATAATCAATAAATAATTTTTCTTAATGGAAAAATTTATTCAGGAAGTTATAACTAAACTCTAACAAATTATTCCTTTATTATTTAAAATAAATAGGTATATTTTAAGTAATATATTATTTGATTATAATGTTGTGAACTTAAATTAAACATTGAAGTAGATTTCTTAGTGTTTTAATGCTTACATTTATAACATGAAAACAGTATTTTGGTATTTGCGATAAAATTCTACAAGATTTTTCCTGTAGTTTTTTATATTAAATGTTGGCATCAGACCTCAAATTAAATTAGCTAATAGAAATATTTTTTGTTTTCGAATTAAATCAAATATGTTACTAAATCCTTAATTTACGAGTGAAAATGATAATAAGAGTTGCATTAAAAAACAATTTTTTGACATTTGTATTTTTATGTTCTTTTCTTTTATTTTTATTATTGGGAAACGATCATTAATACATGACATTATATTTATTTCTAAAGCTTGTAAATGTTTGTAAATATTTGCAAATGAGTTTTGTTTGCATTTTATTGTAAATAGTTTTAAATATTTATTTAATACATGAAACGTTTATCATTAGAATTTGATAAAAAAATATCTACGATAAAAATAATGAAGTAAAATTTTTAACATCATTTAATTGTCAATGAAGTATCATTTGAATTTTAAAATTCTGATTATTTTTGTAATTATAATAAGTTTTACATATTTTTGTATTGGATTTGAATATTTCGAATAAAATATTTTTTTAAGTAATCTTCTTTTTTCTTTTCTCTCTCCGTAACATTTATAATTTGAGCGAAATATTGAAATAAAGTATAAGTATTTGATTCTTTCTTATTTTTTTCTTCTCTCAAAAAACATTGATAACATATAAACGCAATACTTTAAGTAATTCATATTTTATAAGTGTATCTTCATACATTCCAGAAAAGTTTGTTAATGTAATAAAAGATTTTTAAAACTGAATACATTATTTTGTTCCCTATTAATTAAGGGATATTAAGTAAATAACATTTTCTGAACAAACGTTTTTTTTTATTGTTAGAAACCTTACTTTAAACTTTTTTTCAAACTCAAAGCAACTTTATTTTGTTTGAAAAAATGGTATAAATATTACATATTAGCATATGCCTGGAAAAGCACACAACTAACCTAAAAACAATTTATTTACAGTGCTTACCTGAAAAAAGCAAAATCAAAGATCAAGTCCGCATTTCTTTAAAATCAAGTCAAATCTATTTTATTTATCGATCGAAATAGCTACAACAATATATATAAACATGTTTTTTTTCACTTTTATTTAAAATGAAAACACATATGTCACCAATTACAACACACTGCACATGCTTGAATTTTCTACGCCAGTTGGGGTAACACGATACGGATTAGAAATTTTTTATTTCCTTTATTCATTTTATTTTTATTCAAAAGCACTTCAAAATGAATCCAAAAAAGCAATTAATTAATAATGTTTAATTGTAAATGCATCAAACATTTAGAAAATAAATAGAATCGTTTGAAATAACCGATCGAAAACATGTTAAGCCTAATACTTTTTGCGTGGAAAAAAAACAAATTAAAGTCTTACTTATTTGGCGGTGGGAAGATTAAGTTTTCTTCTAGGAAAATAAA
The DNA here is from genome assembly GCA_026289955.1 of Argiope argentata. Classification (NCBI taxonomy): domain Eukaryota; kingdom Metazoa; phylum Arthropoda; class Arachnida; order Araneae; family Araneidae; genus Argiope; species Argiope argentata. Next base: position 7,948,915 of record JAOUZG010053459.1, on the reverse strand, counting down.
AACAGTGTCGTTTTTACTATTTTCCTCGCAATTTTTCCGCTTTTTCTCTCTGAGAACCTTCTTCTTGTCTTAATAAAAAAATTTTTTAAAAAGTAGCCGAATTGGCCGAGTTGTTCCTGATTTTTACACTTAGCAACACATTTCGTGATCAATTTTTATTTATATAGATTTATACTGCCCAATAAAAAGAAATACTTTATGCACCAAGAAATTCTACATCAAGATTTTCATTTTCCACTTTTTTTTCCTTCCAAGTTTCATACACAAATATATAAAATTGCAGCGGTTTGAGAAAGAGAAAATTATAAAATAAAATGAGCTAAGCAATTTAATTTTGATGTGTAGTCCTTATCTTTTTTTTATAAGAATGCTTCAGATTTTGAATGCCATCTTAAAAGGGAAACTATAGCTCAATAGAGCAAAAATAAAATGAGTTAGATAGATGAATTTGACATGCAATTTTATCGAAAGAATTAATAATGTTTGAATGATTTTGAACCGAATCAGTCAATGAACTTACTGTACATATCTCTGTTTAATCATGTTGTACGAAAATGGTAATTTTAAAATGAAGAAGTTTGAGCTATAAATTGTGTATACAACAAATGTATATTGTCTACATAATAGAGATATATTGTCTATACTGAAAAAGTAACTCTACATATAGTTTTAATAGACTAGAATTTTGAGAGGAACACTTCTTACGAATTTGCTATACATTGGAAACAAGAGTAGTACTTAAAAATGCACAAGTAGCATGTAAATGTGCATCTCCATACAGAGTACTTGTGGTTAAGACCAACTAGAGACCTCTTTCTTTTGAACTTAGGTAATGCATTATCTTCTATGTTCGGTTTTCAATATCCTTGAAATTATTGAAGAAAAGGGGCATAGTCATGAGAAAATCTTTGATGGTCATGACAGCTCTCCATTATGAGTATTTCACAAAAAAACTCGTATTGTTTAGCTGTATAGGGAGTTCATCTTTCATAATATAACTAACAAAATTTAATATTTTGGACCCTTTTCTTTTCATCTATTTGATGTGAAATTTGGCACATTTCTACAAATTGGGTTACATGATTGCATATCAAATTCCATTTCTTAGAATCGTTGTGTTCTTGGATTATCGCATTTACATGCATGGGAGATTGTATTTGACAGATTTGGCCCAAGAATTAATATTTATCTATGATTCTGGTCATATCTCAATACCAAATTTCACTTGTTTAGCTCCTTGAGTTTTTAAATTTTCGTATTCACATTTCCTCTGACAGATTTTGTCCAAATTTTGAGATCAAGGAGAATGATAATAAAGACCAGAAACTAAATTTTATCGTTTCAATGCTTGGTGCGACCGGAGAGAGTATCACCCCTTTTTCGCCAAAGATATTTAGCGCCAAATATGACAACCCGATGTTGTCGTTGGAGGATATCTTCTTCCGGGAGATATAAGGCGCAAGTGCGCGGGGAGTTGGCGATTTTGAAAAGTGCGCCAAGGGGGTGATGATCTCTCCAGATCAACCCAGTGCGTTTTTCAATTATCTTGATCACAAACAGATATTACTCGAAAAATCATTTTGTAATATTTGGAGTGGTCATAAAAAATTAGAGGTTCGTCAAAATCTCGAATCAAATTTTTTGATGATTATACGTCTTTCTGTATTCTGTGTATACAAGAACAAGAAAAGTAAGACCAAGTGAAGTGATGTTTGCTTAATGTAATGCGGCAATGTCCAGTCTTCTGAAGCTTGTGCCAAAGTGGCGAATTCTGATTTCAAAAGTCTTGACAGAAAAATAAACTACAAGAAATAACATCAAAGATTTGTTTCTATTTAGCAAAGAAGACCTCTGACATGGACGGATGACTTATGTATAAAACTTTAAAGGGACATCTCGTATTGCTGTTGTTACTAATGGCACTTGCCATGAACAAGCCCGCTTATGCATCAGCAGATTTAAGCCGAACAAGCGTCTCTTGCTTTAAGTAGCGCCAACTAGGGCCAAGAGTATGACTTTAGCTACACACTCATTACATTAATATTCACAAAACAAATTATTTTGGAGAACTAGCCGTCTTTGTTGACAAACTTGTTCCCCACCCTCATTGATGGATGATTTCTCTTGACTTTAGGTTATGGTTTTTTTTTAATGCTATAAATGATTAATAGGGAATGCATTTTTTAAAATTTCACCTTGTTATTTTATACGATTGAAAAATACAAATTTATTTGAATAATCAATAAGTAATCTTTTATAAACTATTGCGGTTACAAATTAAAAAGTGTTTGAACTGTGAAATAAAAACAGAAATGAAAATTCTACTTCAGAAATAAATCAAGAAAAAGGATTTGATTCTAGCACATGATTATATTTCTTAATGGAAAAATGTAATTAGTTTGAGTTTCATTTTAGTATCAGAAATATTCTACAGAAGGAGTACCAAATGAAATTTTAAAAATTAATACAAAAAGTTTTTAAAACTACGCCGAAATGAAATTATCTTAAGAAGATAATTTTTAGAGTCTTAAAACAATATAAAAATTACTTTTATGAAATAATTATAATTTTTAGAAAATATGGTTGTCAATTATCAAAATTAATACATAAGGATTACTCATCTGATGATGGTTAACCCTCTTTCCACGCTTCATTAAACTTTATATTTAAGATCTTCTTAATTTTCTTAAAATCTTTTTTCCCCTGGTTGAGTGGAGTTTTCGGCGAATCTTCTCCAGAGCATTTCTAACATTATTTTGCAGCTCTATAGCTTAAGAAAATGTTGTCTTAAGTTCGACTGTAAAAAACATCCGATAAAGCAGTCTAAAGGTTCAAATAGACATTTGTTTACATTTGACCGTTGCTATTCAGCAATAAAAAATCAGAGTAATTTTTTACCATGTACATTAATCTTTTGTATTTACGAATGATAATATCTTGGAAAGCCTAATGGAGATGCCATCTTTTTTCAATTTCAAAAAAGGATAACTGTTAATGAAATTAAGATGCTGAATGATAGGTTAAAGCGATAACAATCAAATAGAATTCCTAAAAAGTCAGAATAAAATTTAATTGTTTAAACCTGATTTATATTACTTGACAAAGATAGATTCCTTTACCTTTAGAGATATAAAGAATATGATTCTTCATCATTTCCACTTCTAATTTTACAAAAATTGGTACTATGAAAATAAAGGAGAGTGGAAAAAGATGTTGAATCTGTTGTAAAATCAATTCTAGTCTCTATTTTTACCCTGTTTGATCTAATAATGAGCCGAAACTTACTATAATACCTTTATATTCGTCAAATCCAACGAAAACAATTCGAAAGATCCAATTCACGTCTATAAGCGTACACAGTTATATATGCAGTAAAATCACATGTAAACGTCTTTTAGGGAACTGGTATAAAAACGATGAATAAATGGAAGGTTGTTCAATTGGAATTCGTATAAATAATTTAGATAGGAACAAATCTAACGTTGTTAATAAATATTTATTCGAAATAATAATTCTAATATTTCTTTATTAAAATATTATAATATTATAGCATTGTATTAACACTTAACACTTAACACCACACCACACCTCCGTTTCTAGGGCTCAAATGGCCCCTTTCCGGTTTGGTATAGATGTAGGTAAACTTTATTAAAAACCAAAAAAAAAGTTACACAGTTGTTGTTACATTGTTGGAAAGAAACATACAAGAGACAAAATACACAGACATATAACATAGCAATAAGTGATAAAAATTAGAGTGAAGACGGTCTGGAGTACAACAAAATGGATGAATGAATATCATAATGCACAGTATGGATGAAAATATGAAGGAATTAAAAGAAATTAGTAACTTGAAGGGTTAAAAGGATTTATTATAAAAATGCGTGATATTAATTGATACTCAAAAACTGATGAGCTCAATCGAGCCGTAACAGTTCTCCATGATCAATTAGAAATCTAATCATGTTTATGATTCTTTTTTTGGAAGTTGAATTATTAAGAACTCTTTTAAACCAAAGACTTTCTAGCAAAGATGAGGGTTTTCGAAGGTGCCATGAAACCATAAAAGGGCAGGATGTTGCAAAGTGGATGGGATCGCCGACTTCCCCACAAGAGCAATAGTCATTTTCTGATAAATATAACCGGTGAAGAAAAGAAGGGAATGGACCATGTCCTGTTACAAACAAAATTTCTTCACGTATTGCAATGAATTGAAAACCACAGCTAAATTTTAAAATTAATCATCTATACTACTATTATAAATGTGAAAGTTTGGATGGAGGATGGGGTTCAATTACGACAGAACGGCTGAAGGAAATTCAACGAAATTTAGCTCAGAGATAGATTATAGTCTAAAATAGGACATAGGATGCTATTTATTTCGGTTAATTGAGTGGGTAATTTTTTATTAATTTTAAATGATTCTACTTATTTTCTTAGTGTATGATGTATTCAAAATAAAAAAATAATTAATTAATCGATTTTTCGTATTCGTTTTGAAGTATTTTTGAATTAAAATAAAACGAAATAAAGGAAATTAAATTTATTTTTATCAGTGTTGCGTTACCCCAACTGGCGTAGAAAATTCATGCATTTCTGTTGCCCTAATTGGCGTCAGATCTTCAGTTCTCACTCATATATATCAAGATTTCTACAAGTACGAAGTCGCGAGTAAACTAGTTTATCATGAAAACGAAGGAGTTTCAATATATGTAATATCATTATTATATATATTGAAAGCAAAATAAAACTTTTTATTGTTTTTTTATAATTTATGTGCATGCATTAGGAATTTGATTTTTTTTAAAAAGAAAAATCGATTGTAGCGTAACGTGCAATTTGTCTGTGAATATAAATCAATTTTTTTAAAAAATGTCAATAAGTTTTCGTGATTTATGCAAGCGAAATAAGATTGAAATGTTTCAGTTTGAAAGATAACGTTTTAAAAGGAATATAGATTAGCTTCCTCAAACTTTAATTAGCATCAGACAATTTTTTCAATTACTTCTGAAGTCATAACTGTTCACGTGTTCTCCAAAAATTATAATTATTTTCAGAAGATTCCAATCTTCTTCAAAATTGAAACCAACGGAAATATTTTTATGACATTAAGCGACAAATTCCTCTATAAATCTTAATTTATATAGTGTATCTTGGAATTAGCTTTAAAAATTTAAATAAAATTTCATATTTAGATAAGGTTCAGCTAATTCAAGTATCTTCAAGTGCCCTTCCTGAATAAATGTGATTTTATACAAACGCATCCCTTTAATAACTAAATACTAGGCCCTGTGACTGTAACTAGTGGCACTTGCCACGGACAAGCGCGCTGACGGCCGTCAACGTGTTCAAACCGAATGAGCATCTCTTGTTTTGTAGTAGCGCCAACTAGGGCCAAGAGTACGACTTAGCTACACTCTCATCACATTCGCTTGCACAGCCCCTTTTTACAGGGGGGCACATTCACACATCCCACAGATAGCACACAGAAGAACCCTGGCCGAACTGGGACTCCCAGATCACGGGAAGACACACTACCCCTAAGCCAGGACGCCGGCAAATATTAGGGCTTTTTTCTATCTAATCTCATGCTGCTACTTTCATACAACCATCTCAAACCCTATTTCACCATGGTAAAAATGATTTCAAGTTCAAAAATACTGATAAATGAACTGAAAAATGTGCACACTAGTATAGCACATTGATTCGAACAATCTATTAAGCTAAGTGCATTCATGATTATTTTTTATTTAAATGAACACTTTATAAGTACGTAAGATCGAAAAATATTCGTATATAATCGGTATGCGATTCTAATTGAAATATTTTCTCCATAATAAAAACAATTTACACAGAGAGAGAGAGAGAATTTATACGTTTAAACGGACTTGTTGTTTATTCTGATGTTTGCAAATGTGTTGTGACATGTATAAAACTATTTATATGTGGAATATATATGTCGTGATAGCGAGTAAAATAAATGCTTTACTGTATTTGTACAAATTTCTTTAAATATGATAAAATAATAGAAAACGAAATAAATAAAGATTGAAATGAATTTTGCTATGGAGTGAATTTTTGCTTTTTGGAGATAGATAATATTAAAGTTTTAATAGAGCCGTTTTCCATTCTGATGTTTGTAAATGTGTTCTGATATTTATAAACCTGTTAATGTGGGGAATATACATGTATAAAAGATGAAGTAAAATAAATACTTTACTGTATATTTATACCTGAATACTGTATATTTATTTCCTGAAGAAATGCCGCAAAAAAATTTCAATAAGTAGAATTTTTACAAGAATACTACATACTTATAAGAATAGTATAAAAATCCTTATACGAATCATATAAGAATACTATAAAAATACTTATACGAATCATATAAGAATACTATATACTTATAAGAATACTCTAAAAATGCTTATACGAATCATATAAGAATACTATATACTTATAAGAAAACTCTAAAAATGTTTATACGAATCATATAAGAATACTACATACTGATAAGAATACTATACAAAGGCTTATACGAATCATATAAGAATACTATAAAAACGCTTATACGAATCATATAAGAATACTATATACTTATAAGAATACTATAAAAAAGCTTATACGAATCATATAAGAATATTACGAAGTTATCTTCCACGTTTGACTTAAAATTATTTGGACTCAGTTACGTAATTTATAATCAATTTTTCTGGAGATTTTAAGTATTTGTATTTTCTCCCGAAGACTTTATTGAATATTCGTGGCATGACAAGTAAAATTGAATAAATCTCAATCATTTGTACAATTGTTTTCTTACAATGGGACTATTAATTTGGGGAAAGTACAGGTTCAGAAGGATATTTTTTTTCATTGTTTAGTGTAACCCTCTACGCTTCAAAATGTACGATTTGGGGTTGTTTTATGATTGCATGACTGAATCCATTTATCTATGGGATTGATGAGGAACGAATATGACTTGGAATTCAAATAACCGTGACATTGTTTGCAAATGTAATATTATGCACGTAAGAAAATCTGGTTTCTTTCATCATACACTTGTGGAATGCAGACAAAAAAAATTACAGAAAAACAGAAATCTATATTTGCTAGAATGATGTCATAATCTCATGAGGTTCATACGATTTTGAAAAATATTCGGTGCTTAGAGCTTTTCTGTCGTAAAATGCTTTCATAAATAAGGCTTTAATGTTTTATTAGTTCTTTCAATGAGCAAGGGGATGAAATAATAATAATTTATACATCACCCAGGAAGTAATTTATTTTTTTGGATTCCCTACTTGCATGTAACGAAGACTACTCAGGTAAATAAATACTTTATAAATGCTTTCAATCATTAATTTGCTTAAGTTATTTTTTTAAATCTATAAAATGAATTTTAAAATATTTAAATATCTGATACTATATCATTCAATATTAAAATGATTTTGGCTGTAAAGGTTTAGAAAAGTAAAAATTTATTTAAAATCATTAATTCACAGGATTGATTAAATATAATTTTTAATCCTTATTTTTTTCGAAATGATACATGTTTAAGTTTACAACCACGAAGAAAAAATTTCTGCAACTACTCGTACATTTGAAATTTCTATTTGAAAATATAATCTCGAACATATTTCTTGTACTTTTGCAGAGATAAGTTCACTTCAAACTTAACATCTGGAATCCTATGTTAACAATGTCATGTTTGTTCTTTATCTATAATGATATTTAAAGCCTTATTTTAAAAGAGGACTAAATCCTATGTATCGAAGCTCCTTGTAACGGACGAAGCAATCATGTCAGTGAAAAGTTTTAATTCCATCAAACCTTCTTTCAAGGAAAAAACAAGTAAGTTTTACTATTTCTTTAATTTCTATTTATGATAAAAGAGACTGTATGTGTGTTGATGATTTAAACTTTAGTTAAAAATAAAAATATCTAATTTGATGCATGATAGTTTAGAAAATGCAAATGTACATATCAGCGTAATTTTTTTATGATGTTGTTTTAGTTAAGAGGTTATAATGTCTCTGAAATTTACAGGCAAAAATTATTTTTACCTGCTTTTAATAGTATTGCATCATTATTTATGTATTATTCTTTGATACCAGATGACTTTTTAAAAGTTTGATCCGTTTTTAGCAATATTGCTTTATTATTACACAGGCTTCTTTGAAAGCAGGTGTGTTTTTAAAAGACTATGAACTATGACATCATAGCTTCTCTTTTATCTCAAAATTGGTCGAGTTCCAAAATTTGTTTGCCAGATAGAATTTGAATGTTCCTCATAGAATGGTATTAAAAATGAAATTTCCCATGTAATTCATATTTTAATTAAACATTAGGTTTTATAGTAGTCAGATTCATTTTCTAGGGGAGGATATCTCCGTGAACTGAGTAGATAACTTTCTCCCTGAATTTTCAGTCAAAGTAATACTTAGGTTGACAAAGAAAATTTTTATTTCAGTTACTTTTTATTAAATAATTACAATTAATATAAATAATTGATCAAATAATTATTGATTTTCGCAAGAGCTGAACTCGAATTCTTCACCTTCACGTAAAAAATATTAAAATTCTTATATTTTACCGATAGGGCTACTGCCTGTTGATTTCGATTTTCACTATACACTGCTAAAACTCTTTAAAGTACGCTATCAATTAAGCTCAGGCATTTTAAGACCAATATTGATGCACGATTCTCAAATTTGGGAAGCCACATCAACTGCAAACATCAAGAGGTTGCAAGTTTTTCAAAACAAACAACTGAGTAGAATAGTTAATGCCTCCTGGTATGTCAGAGGAAAAACAATTCTTGAAAATAACTCTGACTCCAAATTTATCCTGTTTCAGAATTTATCAAAGAACATCAATCTAGTTCTTTGAAAAATTATCTTAGATTCGTAACGAGTCATTAAAATTAACTGTTTACGACCCTGCAGTTTCTAGCTCTCGAAAGAGATCTAGAGCTGCTATTGATACCATCTACATCAATTTTCCAAGAATTGCTCCTTTATAATTATAACATTTCATATTACTTAATCTTGATGGATGCATTGCAAATATTTTAAAACTTGCAATAAAATTTTGATGGACATATAATTTCTTCTATTTTAGAATCTTGGCACTGT